>JAPDDO010000233.1:0-120649 GCA_027422415.1 Schizothorax lantsangensis
TTCCAAAAATCGGAGGTTACTTTCAGGGGATGTAAGTAAACATAGCAAAACTTGCTCTCTGAAGATAACCTGCTCGGAGCAGCTCTATCAGCGTACACGTGATCTACTGACGAGCCTTCAGTGGGCGTCGCAGATAGCGCACAACATTATATAATATTACAATATGTAATATAGCCTATTATATATACAGTGTCCTCCACTAATATTGGCACCCTTGATAAATATGAGCAAAGGCAGCTGTGAAAATAAATCTGCATTGTTTATCCTTTTGATCTTTCACTCAATAAATTCACAAAATTCTAACCTATCATTGAAGTAAAACAATTGAGAGTGGGGAGAAAATCTCATGATGAAATAAATGTTTTTCGCCAATGAATGTTGGCCACAATTATTGGCACCCCTAGAAATTCTTATGAGTAAAATATCTCTGAAGTATATTCCCATTCACATTTACATTTTTTAGCACACCAGGGTGACTAGGAGCATGAAATTGTCCAGCCATGACTTTCTGTTCCACAGAATTATAAATATGAGGAACACAAAGGTCAAATTCCCTTAATCATCCATCACAATGAGAAAAAAAACAAAAATATATTTCTGATGTGAAGAACAAGATTGTTGAGCATCACAAAATAGAAAGTGGCTGTAAGAAAATAGTTAAAACATTGAAAATCCCCATTTCCACCATCAGGGTAATAATTAAGAGGTTCCAATCAACTAAAGATGTTAAAAATCTGCCTGAAAGAGGACGTGTGTCTATATCGTCCTAATGCACGGTGAGGAGGAGAGTTTGAGTGGCCAAAGACTCTCCAAGGATCACAGCTGGAGAATTGTAGAGATTAGTTGAGTCTTGGGGTCAGAAACCTAAAAAAAAAAAATCAAACATCCCTAAATCACCACATGTTGTTCGGGAGGGTTTCAAGAAAAATTCTCCTCACTCATCCAAAAACAAACTCCAGCAAATTCAGTTGTCAGACACGACTGGAACTTCAAATGGCACTGGCTTCTATTGTCAGATGAAACTGAAAAAAATAGCTTTTTGGCAGCAAACCCCACCAGATGAGTTTAGTACAAACAGGGATAAAAAAGTACCCCACGTCCACGGTTAAATATACTGCTGGATCTTTAATGTTGTGGGCCTGTTTTTCTGCCAGAGGTCCTGAACATCTTGTTCAGATGCATGGCATCATGGATTCCATCAAATACCAACAGATAAAAAAATCAAAACCTGACTGCCTCTGTTAGAAATCTTATAATGGGCCGTGTTTGGATCTTCCACCAGGGCAACAATCCAAAACAAACATCAAAATAAACACAAAAATGGGTCACTGAGCACAAAATTAATCTTTTACCATTGCTGTCTCTGTCCTCTGACCTGAACCCTGTAGAAGATGAGTGAGGTGAACTGAAGAGAAGCAGCACCGTCATGGAGCTGTGAATCTGAAGGATCTGGAGTGATTCTGTATGAAGAAAATGGTCTCTGATCTCTTATCAGGTGTTCTCCAAACTCTTCAGGCATTATAGGAAAAAACTCAGAGCTGTTACCCTGGGAAAAGGACGTTGCAATAATTGGGTGCCAATAATTGTGGCCAACATGAAATAGTGAAAGCATTTATTTCACAATGAGATTTTCTCCCCACTTTCAATTGTTTTACTTCAATGATAGGTTGGAAATTTGTGAATTTTTTGAATGAAAGATAAAAAGGATAAACAATGCAGATTTATTTTCACAGCTGCCTTTGCTCATATTTACCAAGGGTGCCAATATTAGTGGAGGACACTGTATATATATATATACAGTGGGTACGGAAAGTATTCAGACCCCCTTAAATTTTTCACTCTTTGTTATATTGCAGCCATTTGCTAAAATCATTTAAGTTCATTTTTTTCCTCATTAATGTACACACAGCACCCCATATTGACAGAAAAACACAGAATTGTTGACATTTTTGCAGATTTATTAAAAAAGAAAAACTGAAATATCACATGGTCCTAAGTATTCAGACCCTTTGCTGTGACACTCATATATTTAACTCAGGTGCTGTCCATTTCTTCTGATCATCCTTGAGATGGTTCTACACCTTCATTTGAGTCCAGCTGTGTTTGATTATACTGATTGGACTTGATTAGGAAAGCCACACACCTGTCTATATAAGACCTTACAGCTCATGTCAGAGCAAATGAGAATCATGAGGTCAAAGGAACTGCCTGAAGAGCTCAGAGACAGAATTGTGGCAAGGCACAGATCTGGCCAAGGTTACAAAAAAAATTCTGCTGCACTTAAGGTTCCTAAGAGCACAGTGGCCTCCATAATCCTTAAATGGAAGACGTTTGGGACGACCAGAACCCTTCCTAGAGCTGGCCGTCCGGCCAAACTGAGCTATCGGGGGAGAAGAGCCTTGGTGAGAGAGGTAAAGAAGAAACCAAAGATCACTGTGGCTGAGCTCCAGAGATGCATTCGGGAGATGGGAGAAAGTTGTAGAAAGTCAACCATCACTGCAGCCCTCCACCAGTCGGGGCTTTATGGCAGAGTGGCCCGACGGAAGCCTCTCCTCAGTGCAAGACACATGAAAGCCCGCATGGAGTTTGCTAAAAAACACCTGAAGGATTCTCTGGTCTGATGAGACCAAGATAGAACTTTTTGGCCTTAATTCTAAGCGGTATGTGTGGAGAAAACCAGGCACTGCTCATCACCTGTCCAATACAGTCCCAACAGTGAAGCATGGTGGTGGCAGCATCATGCTGTGGGGTGTTTTTCAGCTGCAGGGACAGGACGACTGGTTGCAATCGAGGGAAAGATGAATGCGGCCAAGTACAGGGATATCCTGGACGAAAACCTTCTCCAGAGTGCTCAGGACCTCAGACTGGGCCGAAGGTTTACCTTCCAACAATACAATGACCCTAAGCACACAGCTAAAAAACGAAGGAGTGGCTTCACAACAACTCCGTGACTGTTCTTGAATGGCCCATCCAGAGCCCTGACGTAAACCCAATTGAGCATCTCTGGAGAGACCTAAAAATGGCTGTCCACCAACGTTTACCATCCAACCTGACAGAACTGGAGAGGATCTGCAAGGAGGAATGGCAGAGGATCCCCAAATCCAGGTGTGAAAAACTTGTTGCATCTTTCCTAAAAAGACTCATGGCTGTATTAAATCAAAAGGGTGCTTCTACTAAATACTGAGCAAAGGGTCTGAATACTTAGGACCATGTGATTTCAGTTTTTCTTTTTTAATAAATCTGCAAAAGTGTCAACAATTCTGTCAATATGGGGTGCTGTGTGTACATTAATGAGGAAAAAAAATGAACTTAAATGATTTTAGCAAATGGCTGCAATATAACAAAGAGTGAAAAATTTAAGGGGGTCTGAATACTTTCTGTACCCACTGTATATATATATATATATACAGTATATATATATATATATATATATATATATATACAGTATAATATATATATATATATATATATATATATATATATATATATATATATATATATATATATATTATACATACAGGGTTCCCACTCTTTCATGAACACCAGATTCAAGGACTTTCAAGGACTTTTTTAAGCACCATTTATTTTAGATCAAGCACCTATCAAATTCACACCCCGGTATATGTAGTGTCATGAAAGACCTTACAGTATTAAACATTTCACTTACACTTAACATTTACATTAAAACTTTCTTAATGTTTTGAATGTGTAAGTTTCATAAATTTAGACCGTTTTGAGCAGTCGTGTTCAAAGGAATTGAATGAAATCCATTTAAATCAATACTGGTAATATTCAAATACAATTTTTAAAATATAGATTAAATATGCATCAAACTGGTTTTAGCTGTAGTTCTTGTACAATATTTAAATTTGAAAGAATTGCACAATTTTTAAATGAATATAAAGTGGTTAAATGTTGTAATAACACGGTAAAACCTGTTAACATTAAAAATTTGCACACTCTCTCAATAGAGACGTTACTCATTAATAAATAAACAAGTCAAAATTATTTTGTAAATCACGTATTATTGTAAATCCCATTTTTTCATCTTTGACCTAGAGGAATATGCAGGTGCTCAAACATGCAGCAGCTCAAAACTCAAATATTTTTTTTAAATGTCATGATGAACATTTTAAACCTTGTACATGTGCAAATCTGCAACAAAATATATAAAGAAAATAAATAAAAAAATAGGACTTTCTATTTGCTTTTAAACTGTAAACACTTTTCACTAAGCTGTTTTTCTTATTTTTCAAGTTCTACATTTTCTCCTTAGCTCCATGTCGCAGTAAGTTTTGGGAGTTCATTTTTAGTCCATCTCCTATCCTGAAAAGTCTGTCTTGCAGAGATTGACTAAAAATGAGCTCCTAAAACTTACTGCCACATTCTGGAAGATCAATTCTTCAAACAGTGGTACAAGAGGATGTGGTGCTGGTCCTTGATGAGTCACTCTCAACTTATTTGACTATAAAGCCTATACAAAAATTAGTCCATGTATTTCACAACGCTTCAGCATGTTATTCTTATTAAGTGAGGGTCATTCTTTAGGATTTTTTCACCCAAGCAAAGTCTCTGAGAACCTGACATCTTGTAATTCTGGAGACTCCAGGTAGGTTGCAGCTCTGGAAAATGGTGTTGCTGGAGACTAAATAGTTCCCGCTGGTTTTACACCTAATTCTTCACATTAATTATTAATTATTTTGCAGTTAAGGTGGGTCTTTTCTTCTCCACCTGTTTCTGTCAGACCCCAATGACCAAATGAGAATTTTGCTGACCAATGGTCATACCTTAACTTTGCAATTTCTGTATTGCATTAGTTTTGAATATTTCTCATGTGGATTTAATAATTTTTGACTTTTCAGTTAAATCTCTTTTTTGGCTCATTTCATCTGTAAAAGAAAACCTGCCTAATAATTCTGCACACCTGAATATATGGAGTTTTTCACTTCCAGCCTTCATGGACAATTATATCTCACTTATAAATGTTTAAATACAAAATTAATTGTAGTCATTAAGATTGATGTGGTTTGGAATTGGTAAAATGTGCTTGAAAAAAAAAAGTATGATCAGAATATAAATGTGCCTAATAATTATGCACGCACTGTTAGATGTGCTCACTTTACACAGAATGCGTGTGATTGCGAAATCGAAAGTGAACTGTGAGCGCTCATTCAAATGTTATTTCAATACCCCACATACTGATAGCGCGAAAATTATATGCAATATTGAATGTTTGCAGGAGCGGGACACACGCGTTGCGGGAGTGGGCAGTAATGGTCAGAAACTCCGCGGGAGTGTGCTTAAGAAAACTGTCCTGCGCAGGGCTCTAGGCTGCGCATCAACACACACGCTAACACACGCTATCTCCACCCTCAATCATTAATGCCATTTCCTTCTGTCTTTGACAGCGCATATGGACAATTTTTGAAATAGCGCCATAAACAAAATTTAATTCAAGCACTTTCAAGGACCTATGTTTGTTTTCAAGTACTTTCCAGGCCTTGAATCCATATGTCTGAAATTCAAGTACTTTCAAGTACTTTCAAGAAGCGTGGGAACCCTGTATATATATATATATATATATATAGTTATATAATATGTTAATTATAAAGCGCTAATATAAGTAATAAAAAAGGTAATATTCTAAAATGGTTATTATATTTATTGTAATGGCATATATAACAGTTATCTGTATAAATTACAAAACACTATTATATGACAAGGTAATGTTTAATTATATTATAAATATGTATTACATTTTATATAATCATCTCACACATGGGTCGGCATTTTCTATAATGTATTTCTATATCTATAAAAATACATATCTGATATGACTTAATATATAATTAGCATCAAACAAACAATATAATTCTTATTATCAAGGATTAAAGATTAAACGGAAAAAAAGAAAAGAAAAATTATTGCTAAACCATAAATTAGGTGGCGATATGCACTAAGCATGTAGATGACCATTGAACAAAAGAAGAAGAAAGAAACAGCATGGCGCTCTTTTTCTTAGCGTCCGTTTCCAAAGTGACTCGTCAATTCATCGCTCTGTTGAGAATGTCTTGAGTCTTAACCAGGAACGTACTCAGTGTTCTACCTAACACTGTTCGGGAGGCAGACACACTCTGTCAGTTTAAATCTAGATTAAAGACCCATCTCTTTACTTACATTTAAAATAAACTGGCTTTTTAATTAACACATAATAACACACTAACACATTTCTAATATTCAAATCCATTAAAGGCTTGTTAGGCTGCATTAATTAGGTCAACCGGAACCGGGAACACTTCCCATGACACCCAATGTACTTGTTAAATCGTAAGAAGAATGGCCTCTATGCTAATATTAGCCTGTTTTTTTCTTAGTCCGAGGTCACCGTAGCCACCCAGATCCAGACCAGATGGTGGATCAGCACCTAGAGATGACCTCTACAGCCCTGAACGTCAGCGGAGATCAGGACATCTAGATAAGCCCCAGAGACAGATCCCCAGTGAAGGCCTCGCCATCTAGACAGCCATCGGGACAAGACCACGGGAACCAGATGAGTCTCTACAATTTGACTTTGCTGCAGTTGGAATTGAACTGCTGGTTCGTCTGGTCAGAGGAGAACTGGCCCCCCGACTGAGCCTGGTTTCTCCCAAGGTTTTTTTCTCCATTCTGTCACCGATGGAGTTTTGGTTCCTTGCGCTGTCGCCTCTGGCTTGCTTAGTTGGGGACACTTCATTTCCAGAGATATCGTCGACTTGATTGCACAGATACTATTTAAACTGAACTGAACTGGACGATGACATCACTAAATTCAATAATGAAATGCCTTTAACTGAAAATTGAGTGTTTAATCTAGTCATTTTACATTACTGACACAGTATTTTCCAATTTTGATATTGTGAAGTTGCTTTGACACAATTTGTATTGTTAAAAGCGCTATATAAATAAAGGTGACTTGACTTGACTATGTTGAATGAACTTACTCCTGGACGCATTTTTGGAACCACATACCTCGAGTAAGCAAGGTTTGGGGTTAATTAACCGAAAGTTCAGGGTTTAGCTGACGGGAAGTTAACCATGCTTTCTGGAATACACCCCTGAACCTCTTGCATGACATGGAGGTGTGTAAATTATCGGTACATTTTTATTCTGGTAGTGAACTAAACCTTTAACACGTACGATCACACCGGTGTGATCAGAATGTTCAGCACATCATGTGATCAACTGCTAAATTCAAATATGTGTTTGTGCTTTTCTTGGCGCTAAGCCAGAGACGGACATCCTCAGCACTTGGCATATATCAAAACTCTTCAGGTCTTTAGTTTAGTTCAAAACAGCGTTTTAAAATGAAAACGATCCTCGTCTACACTGGCGTTTTCACTGCGTTTCAGAAATTATATCCATCCACACTACACAACCGAAAATGCATATCACATGACCATTTATGCAAGTACAAACATAGAATAGGTATAGGTAGATTCCCTATTATTTAGATGTCGGATGCATCTACGTGCTTGAAGTGGTCGAATTGGGCATCTACTTATACATATCTATTGGTACATCAATGAGCATGATGTTATTGTTTACACGGTCGTCAAGGATATGCAGAGCAAATGTGGGCAGCCACCCCATACAGGGCTTGAAAAGTTCCGTCGGTGCGTTTACACTGTAACACAACCCCAGATTGCAAACTAAAACGGGTATCGCGCATAATTTAAACCATTCTGTTTTCGAGGGTTGAAAACGCAAGTTTAACGACAGCATTTTATAATGCGAGAAACACACTTCCCGCACAATGGATGTCATATTTGCTTCATCTCAGATTAAATGTTTACATCTACAGACGCGAAAAAAACAAATAAATCACTGGTTCAAAACAGCCTGAAGATCTTAGAAAGTTTTTTAAAAAACAGCGCTGCACCGGTTTCCTTTTTCTCTGTGTTAGGTTGAGTCCTGTAGTAGAGCAAAATCAAAAGCGTGTTCTCTTTCGTGGCCCAACGCGTCTTACGCACTGATTCACACCCCCAGGCTGTGTAACGATTGTCGAAGCTCTAAGAATACGCCAATTTATTGGCTGAGGCGCGAGATCCGCCCCTATAATGAGCTGCCCGCGCTCGCGCCATGTGACCCCTCAGATTTTCCTCCCTTCAGGATAGCGTCGCTTCTCGCTTTTTCTGGCAAATTATTCTTACGACGTTTCTCTGGGATTTTAATCCCGAAATTCAGCGAACATTGTGGAATGCTGTTTTGCTCTTTATAGTGTGTGAGTGGATAGACTTTAGCGGTGCCAACCGCCTGCCGACTCATCGCGAGTGACACAGCAGCATCGAAGCGCGAGTAAATGTGTGGGCCTGACCCATCATCTCCTTATCTTAAAATGCGCATTTTATCGAAAGTTAACATGAATGAACATTTTAATATAAAAACCTTGCGCGCTAGACTCCTGTTCACTGATCGGGAATCATCATCTCTCACGTAACGACCCATGTTTCAACGGAGGCCTCTTCCCTCCGAGAAGACGCCAACTGGAGCTTGGTATGCATAATATTTGTCGAGGCTTGGAGAGTGAGCAGTTATTTAATTTATGTCCCTCCAGCCTGGGCATACCGCAAGATCATTCACCGGTGAAATGGTTTTTAATCTTGGCTGTCTTGACCCAGCCCGGAGCACGGGAAGCCGTTTTTTTCTTCGGGCTGGAAATAAAAACAAATTTTATAACTGCGGCCTCCGACTCTGAGGACTTAGGCGCCGCGTCATTATTTCCCGGCTACGGCCAACGCGGCCTTCTCCGGCCTATATGAAAGGGGAAAAAAATTATTTGGCTATAGAAAGCGGAGACATTTCTTTTTTATTCAGAAGGCACAAAAATGAAAGCAACTCAAAATATGAGTCCCAGCATTAAGCGACATTAAATTTGTTATCCAAAAAATTCCAAATTAATTCAGTTCGCGCCCGGCAAGTGATCTTTTTTGATTGTTTGAACATGTGACTGTGCGTTTCTGCTCCCTGACCTGCACCACGAGATTTCTACAGGTCTTATGCGCAGCATATTTCCCGCGCATAATGCGGTACAACACACACACACACACACAATTAATTAAACGGTTCGGTGAGCGTTGTTTAAATATGGACCCGCAATCCCGGCTGATCGAGCGAAAGACAAGTTCTGATGATCCAGATCACGATCCAAAGAAAAAAAGTGTCTTCCGACCCCCTCGTGGAAAAGCCCGCCCTGTCCTTCCGTCAAGCAGCCAAACTGCTTTGATCGGTAGATCCACAGAAAAATGAGGTGAAGCAGTCAAAGGATAAATTGGCTCAAACGAACTGGCTAAAAATGTACCCTTGGCTAGAAGCGGATAAATGATGGAATAATAAGATGCTCAGATGAGGGGGACGGTGTACCCCCGAGATGTACAGCAGTACACAATTCGGAGGGCTACCACTTGCCCTTCGTGCTACAAAACATCTACAGCGCGGGCGGTTGGGCGCAATTAGACATGCCAATGGAACGGGCCCATTCAGCAGCTTTAAATCTGAAGAAAGAAAGAAGCAGAAGGTTTTCCTCCTTGACGCCCCGATCCAAAAATGCTATGGCTTATTCGAGCATGACGCGGTATTACATTGTATGAAGTTCAGCGCTGAAAACGCAGCAGCTGCATTTAGAGTTCACCACGTGAACTGAACCAGCCTCTGAAACCTATCCTCTAGAAATACGCCCACTCCCAGAAATTGAGAGACCTTAATATCGGTATAGTGAGCGATCCGGTGCATCCCCCAATACACGTCAGTTTGAAGGAGAGCATGGTGTATTTTGTATCGCCAGCGCCCCCGCAAGCGAGTGGATTTTTTAAAAACAAACAAAGAAATTGAACTGAAACCGGAATATACAAATACAGTGATTCAAGTGAGTCCGAAGCGGCTGCTTCGGGTCGCTCCTGACGCGCGTATCAGGAAGAGGAGAGCTTCCCCCGCCTCTTTAGATCGAGACGGACCGCTAAAGCGTATCTGTCCATCTCTAAGATGCTCTCCTCCACCAACTGTGCCACCCTCGCCGCTAAGGGCGTCTCGAGGGGCACAGGCCACTTCCCCTCTTCAGCGACCGTTGAAGGTAAGAGAAACTTCAGGTTTTCTCCACTCAGAGTTGTTGCAGGTTGCAGACATTGTACACACGGTAAGGGACGCCCAGCGCTTTCCCCCCACGTTAGTATCTCCTGCCCTTGCCTTTACGGCCTCATTAGGTCATGCCTCCAGGCACGAGGACGCTGTGAGCTCTCCTCTGCGCCGGCCGGATACATGTCCCTCCCTTCTAAGGGACGTTCAGAGCTGGGACCCCGTGTCGGTATCCCCCTTGATATGTTCCATTCCGCTACCTCTGTCGGCCTGTCGGGACCTGCCGGGAGTGTCGCCCTGGATTCTTCGTACAATCCAGTTCGGTTACACACTCCAATTTGCTCGCAACAACCCCCCCCCCCGTTTCAACGGGGTTCTCTTTACTGTTTACTGCACAAACAAAGCTTCTGTTCTACAACAGGAAGTCTCCTCTCTTCTGCTCAAAGGGGCAAAAGAGGAGGTACACTCTTCGGACCTAAACCGCGGCTTCTTCAGCCGGTACTTTCTAGTCCCCAAGAAGGATGGGGGTTTGCGCCCTATACTAGATCTGCGCAGGCTGAATTACTCCCTTTACAGAGAGAAATTAAAGATGCTGACGCTCAAGAGCATTCTTTCCCAGGTCCAAGAGGGGGACTGGTTCGTCACTGTCGACTTGAAGGATGCCTACTTCCACATCCAGGTCGTTCAGAGACACAGGAAGTTCCTCAGGTTCGCCTTCGGGGGAAAGGCCTACCAATACAAGGTTCTTCCCTTTGGGCTAGCTCTGGCCCCAAGGACGTTCACCAAGTGTATGGATGCGGCTCTTGCCCTGTTGAGGCTCCAGGGCATCCGGATCCTCAACTACTTGGACGACTGGCTCATTTTAGCCAGTTCCATGGAGCAGGTGGTTCGTCACAGGGACTCGCTCCTTCTCCACCTTCACGTGCTTGGCCTCCGGCTGAATGGTCAGAACAGCGTGCTCACTCCAGCCCAGCAGACCTAATTTTTGGGGGTCTGCCTGGACTCAACCTCGATGCAGGCCCGTCTGGCCCCTGCTCCGGTAGAAAGCATCCTATCGTGCTCGGCCCGCTTCAGGCTAGGCCATCGCATGTCAGTGGGCCTGTGTCGCAGGCTCCTAGGCCTCATGGCAGCAGCTTCCCCAGTTCTTCTCTTGGGGCTGCTCCATATGAGACCGTTCCTCTGGTGGATGAAGTCCCTGGGTATTCGCCCCTCTTGGCCGTCCCTCCGCCTACTAAGAGTGTCAGGTGCCTGTCTCTGCACCCTCTTAGTGTGGCAGGACCCCAATTTTCTGCGGAGAGGAGTGAATATGGGGGTAGTCTGCCGTCGCCAAATGATAACGACGGATGCCTCCCTCTCAGGGTGGGGGGCGGTCTTCGAGGGAAGGCCGGCCTGCGGTGTCTGGTCAGGCAAGTACCTAGCCTGGCACATAAACGGCCTGGAGTTGAGAGCGGTTCATTTAGCTCTAGCTCACTTTCTTCCGTTCCTGGCGCACTCTCATGTCATCGTCAGGACGGACAACATGGCGGTGGTGTCTCACATCAATCGCCAGGGTGGCTCCCGTTTTTGTCCCAGGGCAAATGTCCCTGAGAGCGGTCCATGTCCCAGGGGTGCTGAATCTAGTGGCGGACTTTCTGTAGAGACAGAAACTCAGGTCGGGGGAATAGATGCTGAATCGCCAGACGGTGGATCAGATTTGGAAACGATTCGGCGCAGCAGAGGTGGACCTCTTTGCGTCTCAGGAGTCGACCCAATGCCCCCTTTGGTTCTCCCTCTCTCACCCTACCTCTCTAGGGATAGATGCGCTAGCGCACTCCTGGCCGGACATGAATCTGTATGCTTTCCCTCCGGTCAAGCTCATCCCTGCGGTATTGTGCAGGGTGAAGACATGCGGACTCCGCCTTCTCCTAGTAGCTCCGTTCTGGCCGTCGCAGACGTGGTTCTCGGAGTTGATCTCCCTTCTGGAGGGCGATCCACGGGAGATTCCAGTCAGGAAAGACCTGCTGTCTTTTCGTTCACAGGTGGTAGTGCTGCAGGCTTTCTCTCCCTCCTCTTCGAGTGAGGGCGATGATCTTCATCTGCTCTGCCCTGTTAGAGACCTGAAGATGTATGTGGACCGTTCCAGCCAGTGGCGTAAGTCCCCGCAGCTGTTGGTGTGTTTTGGTGCAGGCCGCAAAGGGCTAGCCGCGTCTAAACACACAATATCCCACTGGGTTAGGGATGCTATTTCGTTGGCCTATGAGGTGCGCCGTCTCTGCCTTCACCTCTAGACATCAGAGCTCATTCCACCAGAGGGGTGGCCTCCTCCCAAGCTTTGTTTAGAGGGGTTCCCCTGGAGGACATTTGTATGGCGGCAGGTTGGTCCTCTCCCCATACTTTTGTGAGGTTCTATAACCTTGATGCGAATACAGCTCCTGGTTCCCAGGTTCTTTCTGTTTGAGCCAGCTGTGTTTTTGGTGTTCTGGTCTGTGATGGGCCAGATCTGGCAGCGCGTTAGCTTGGTGTGTGTGGTATATCGTTCCCATTGCATAAGCTACGCAGCATTGAGTGAACCTATGAAAGAGAATGTCTCGGGTTACTTACGTAACCCATGTTCTCTGAGTAGGGAACGAGACGCTGCGTCCGCTGCCAAGCTCCTCTTGCTGTTGACCTGCTTCTTCGACAGGAAAATCTGAGGGGTAAGATGGCGCGAGCGTGGGTCTATGTCAATCACGTATGACGTAGGGGCGGTATCTCACGCCATCAGCCAATAAATTACCGTGATTCTATAAGGGCTTCAGACAATCATCACACCTGGGGGATGTTCCCCTACGCAGCGTCTCGTTCCCTACTCAGAGAACATGGGTTACGCAAGTAACCCGAGACGTATTTTAAACTGGACATTAATAGTTAGGTAGAAAAAGCCCAGCATCTAGCAGTCTGTTATATGTTTGTTGGTTAAAGAAGATCATAACAAAAACTGCTATCATTAGTCTCTGTTTTGGACCGTTTACACTGGAACACAACCCCAGAGTTTTCAAACTTAATCGGGGTCTGCAGCATTTTCAAAAGTCTCTGTTTTCGAGGGTCGAAAAAGCCGGAGTAGTGTAAACGACAGCTGCAAAAGTTTTGCGTAAACGAAAACGCACTAGTGGAAACAGGGCCTAAAAAAAGCTGGATTGGGGGGGGGGGGGGTCTGCTTTAATATTTTAAACTCATGTGTGAAAAGGTTAAATACCCTGATAAACCTTTCAGAGTTTACATAAACTTATATATAACTAATGAAAAATGTTCATATTACGTATTCACTAATAAACTTTCTATAACAGTCTATGTTTGACCAAAAATTAAGAAACATATGAAATACCTTTTGGCAGGTAGTGTTTTTCTCTCACTGAAGTTTGGCATGTACTCTTTTGAACGGTCACTCTTCACAGACACAGAGCTGGACACATGTGAACCTGATCTAACACTAATGACACAAAGAACAGAGAGACAAAACACTATCACAGAGGAGGTATTTCAGTATAATTAAAAAATTGTAATGCTGCAAATGATGATTAGATACAGTATAGCAGTGCATTTCATCCTACTATGACTATGGATGGATATATTCATGTTCAGGTGGATGATCTTTATTTTCCATAATGAATTTGCATGTATGCCCCTTAGTGATTGCCTGTGTTGTTGTTTTACTGAGATAAGTTCCGAATAAGCTCAATAAAGGCCATTAATATTGTGGTCAATAATACATTTATTCAGTCAAGTTCTATCACATACCCCTGTAGATTAATAATGCTTTAACACTAATGTAAAACACATGAAATACCTTTTGGAAAATGATGTTTTTTTCTCACTGAAGTTTGGCATGTCATCTTTTGACATGTCACTCTTCACAGACACTGAGCTGAATACAGGTGAATCTGTTCTTACACTAATGACACAGAGGAGACAAAGGGGAAAAAAAGAAACAACACTGACTGTGGCATTTGCACAATATTTTTTCATAAATTTAGCCATTTTTATACACTGTAATTTAAAAAGTTGTGTACAATTATAACACTACTTGAGCACTTTATTGCTATAATAACACTACTGTTCTATTACCCAGGCCAAAAAAAGCTGTGAGAGAGTGAATAAATTTGTACATTTGCAAATATGTCAATAATGACTTTACTTTTCATATTTTAAATGTTTAGCATCTACTGGCTACTTTCTGAATGTTCAAAAATCAGTGAAATTGCACTGATAAGAATAAGATTAATTCATACTGTAGTCCCAAAACATCGGTAGTCATGGTAGAAGCTCTGTATGTTAGTTAGTTACTATTAAGTTAGACTTCTCCATAAAGCCCTGTTTGCCATGTATAGTTTCAAAGTATTTGCAAATTAAAAAATAAATAAATAATTTAAAAAAAAAACAGAAACTTCAGTAGTGTTTAAAAAATGATTCTCAAAAAATAGACTCAGTCTTACCTCTGTTTCGGTGACAGACTCATGTCAGGCAGTAAGTATTTTCCTCTCCCCTCTGACATACTGCAGCTAAACTGCCAATGCAAGCATCAGCACTGGTTTGTGAAAATAGTCAGCTGACTAGTATGACCTGGATATAATAATATGTTACTAAGGTCAATAACAAAGTAGTTATTCAAGACAATAATGAGGGGAAAAAAACAACAACTACTATATGCACTACTTTTATGTAATTTAATCACTACTTATGCTCCTAAAATAACTGAGTAGAAGTAACCTGAATTATGGTCAGTATACGTGTACACACATGCACACATAGGGTAAACACCTATTAAGCTCACCAAAATCTACATTGAGACATTTTTAGTGCACAAGATATTGGTTTAAGTACAAAAAAGTTACGTTAAAATAAAATATTAATCTCTCACACAAAAATATTTAATTTTATTTTAAATGACAAAAGCATTTCAATTAAGATATACATCATTAAATTCAAAAAGTCTGGCTGTGCTTAATGGGTACGTTTGTGTACCCTTTAAGCACACCCCTGTTCCCATTAAGCTCACATCATATTTTATTAAAAATTCTTGCTTATTTTAAGGAAAATTTTTAAAGAATAATTGTAAAAATATATTTTTTTGCAGGTACAAAGTCAATCACAAAAAAAAAACAGAACACTAAAAATCAAGCAACAAGGCATACAAATTGATCAGTTATATATTCATAGTGAAGTGTCATTTAAGCACATTGCAACATCTAGACTAATCTACGTTCAGCTAAATAACACGCATTCAAAAATCAAATAAAACAAACCAATAAAACATTTTCTTCATGGGGATGAACTCAGAAACTAGCCTCATTATGATACCTCTTATTAAATGGATGTCAATTTATCTATATTCTCTTAAGGCTGGAATACACTACACTATTTTTGCCCCGATCTTCCACAGATTTACAGTCAGATCAGATCAGAGCCAGTCTGCAGATTTGAGTTGACCGAATTCATTGAAAATTGATTAACTTAACTTAAAGTGACAACCATCAGTTAATATTTAAAGTCTGTTTATGAAGTATATACATAGACGTTCAATGTGGAAGAGCTTAAAGAGAGCACACTGAGCTTAATTGGAGCAGCAACAATTATTTATAAATTTCATGTAATATTTATTAAAATGACAGGATTTTTGCTAAATAAATAGTCTAGGTCATGTATTAAGTTCATACGTATTTTAATATGAACAACTATTATTAATATCTATGAAATTATACTTTTTTCTCACTGATTTCACACTGAAGTTGTGATTTTCATAGTAATGCACCCTTTAAGCTCACCTTAAAATAAAATGAAATCTTTCAAAATCACAGCAGTGTAAAATGACAGACCAGCAATAAACTGTAAATTTATAATATTATGGATGTAAAAGTACAAGCCAGTAATGCCTGTGAAGTAATATATTAGCGTAGCACACAATCTTATACAGCTAGTCAGCTAACTGTGTTCTGTAGCATCTGCGCTATGTTGCTAAAACTATCTTTTGGATCTAATGTAATTATTTCCCACATTCATGTTCCAGGTTATAATATGCAAAAGTTTGAACATTAATCTCTTAATTTTACAATAAGTAGTGAAACTTACCAAAAATAACAGCTTAAACATAAACATCTAAAAAACTGCACATTTAAGGGGCTTCTCTTGTGGTTAAAGTTTTTAGACAGCTTTCAAAACGGCCGAAAAAAAAGTATACTTGCTGTCCAGTTTAAAATACTTTAGATTTTGCATCACAAAAACAACAGCCTAGCATAGAGAAAATAGGGGAAACCAGCAGTATTTCTTTTAAATAATACTTTTTTAATCTTCATGTTTTAACATCCACACACTTCAAAATATTTGTTTACGCAGGGCCTAATTTCAGGCAGCTACATCAATTTGGAGTAAGTTAGCCTTTAATACTTCCGGACTAAGAAAGGTCTCCTTCAACTTCATATTTAAATCAAGCTTCTATTCTAATGGAAATGTACAGGTACATTTCTGTGCAATTAAAGTGAAATAACTGAACATAACTGTAGGAGCCTGATTAAAAAAATAAAATAAAATATTTTAGAAGAAAATTTCAGACGGCACTTAGAGACTTTTGCATCTGAACTCTTCATATACAGTATGAAATAAATCCTTATTTTATTCCAACATTTGGGTGTAACCGGAAATAGTCATACAACTTACTTACAGTCTTGTTCACTATAGGCCTATCTGTCATGTAGGTTTGTTGTTTGTCTCGCTTTGCGATTGTAAAGCAAAGTCCAATCTCTGGTAAAAGATTTCCTGTCGTTAGACTGCTGTGTGTTCGCAGACTTTGGTATCGATTAACAGCGATGAATGGACATTCTCATTTATGACCGCACATGACCATGAGGCGAGAGCTGATGGATTGTGCATTAAATATACACTGTAAAACTTGAAATATTTAAAAAGGTTTTCCGGGACGGACATCAAATGGACCAAATCCAGCGAGTACCATTTTCTCTTGCTATCCGTTTATGTGTTTTTGTATATAGCACATTAATTAAATTTACTTTCGTTTTCTTCTTCTTCGTGGGTTTTACTGGCGCGTTTTAACAGACCCATACCGCCACCTACTGAAAAGGAGCGTGGATATTCTGCTACATTTTCCAAAACGTTCTACATATTCTATATATTTAGTCCTATACATTTCAACTGTGCATTTATTATTTTCCCTGGTTCTGGACTATCATCTAAGATGCTGGATATTGTAAATGCCTGACAAATTGTTTCGGTTTAATGTATGTTCTACAGGTTCTGATTCTTGACATTAATCCATGATGCATAAACATGTTTTATTTTTCTCCATGATGTGTAACGTAGCATTAATTAGAGTGCTCCTTTCTCAGATATGTGAAAATCCATACTTTTATGTTGATGTTGATTGAGGTTAACAGGTCTTGCAGTTCTCCAAAAGGAATTATATTGCCTCCCTAACCTAATACTATATGCACTGCAAATTTAAACTTCATATTCATCTGGATGTTTAAACATTTTATCTTTTTGAGGCCCAAAACAAATGAATATTAACTAATTTTTGATTACCGCTGATATGGTTATGGACACATGTCATATGGTGTGATGAACTCTAATGGTGATCTTGAGAAACTGCAGATAAAATTTCCATTCCATCAGTGGACCGATGCAGTTTGAGGTGCTGCATTATATCCTAGATCAATAAAACTAATAATTTGACATTTGATTTCCTTATGCTAATGTTTAAGATTATTATGTGGCGTTCTTGCATTTTTGCTTCCAGACAGTTGTCAAGGTCTTTAGTGACAAAAAAATACACGAAACACAATTTAGTCTTTAGTTCAAACTTGTATTAAAGCTCATAAAACAATACCAAGTACAACTAAACCGAGATCAAATCATATCACGTCTCTGTTTACAGCAAACACATCTTTTGTCTAATATTAGAAAATTTAGCTTTTGATTTTGATACATTATATACAAAATATTAAAAGTATATTGTGAAAAAAATATATATGAGTGCTAAATTTGATAATTAGAATTACAATTCAATTATGATTGTAGTTTTATACTGAAGACCCAGAATCCTCTCTGTTCTGACCACTGACTCTTTTCCCTTCACTGCTCCACCTGTGAATAAAACAAAATCATCATTTATATCAACACTAAACCAACAATAACCATTCAATATCAAATATCATTCCTGCACATGGATGTTCACCTCGCCTGAAAATGAAGCTCCTTTTCATTTCACAGGATTCTAGGATTTAGACAAGGATGTAAACTGCATACCAGTGTGCTTTGTAGCAGCTCTAAACAAAGTCTGTTCACGGTCTAGTCTGTAAGGAGAAATCAGAAGAGAAATTGCAAAGAATTGCAAATTAGTTACTATATTTCAAGTTAAAAAGTAAAATGAAGTGTCACATTAAATTACGTTTCTTAAAGTTAGTTACTTAATTAGTTACACACGTCAAAAACAATATTTGGGTTTTACATATAATCCATTTAAAACATGAATTATGTTCAAATGTTGTTATGACTGCAGAAGAGCCTGCAACTCCTATTGAGTCACTGTAAAGAGAAACACATGCTGATGAGTTTATGGTTTATGTACTTGATGACAAAATGCAAACACAAATGATATTATGAATTAAAATGAAAAACTGTGAGTGAAACTTTCACTAGTTAAAGTTGTTTGTCCTCTAGTTTAAACATTGCTTGTATTGGTCTTAGTAAATAATGTAAAATAATGTAATGTTGCTTGTCCAATGTAAAAAATACTAATAAAAATTAAAGTTTTAAATGTCAGATTTGTTCTGACACAAACTATTTCAATAAAGCTTAATATGCATATTTTTGAAAGCTGTCCCATGTATTAAATCTATATGAAGCACTCTTTAACACCACAAAGAGATATTTGCTCACCTCAGGTCACAGTTTGAGTCTCGTAGCACATGAATGAGTTGCTTCACTGAGTCTCCAATCATATTGTTTCTCAGATCAAGCTCTTTTAGAAACTGCAGTGCATTTGTGTTTGTCAAAGACTGAGTTAAAGAAGAAACATCTGTAATGCCACAGAAATTTAGACTAAAAAAGACAAACAGAAAGACACAACAATAAAACAAATCATAATTAATAATTGTAAACAAACATTATATGAACTTATCCGAATCTGATTTAAACTATGTGATTTTAAGAATTATGAAGTTCCTCACCTCAATCTCTCCAGTTTACAGTCTGAATCCTTCAGTACACCACATAACTGATTCACTCCTGTGTTTTTTATTTGATTCTCGCTGAGGTTTAGTTCTCTCAGGAGTGATGGGTTTGATTTCAGAGCTGAAGTCAGGATGAGACACTGCTCGTCTGTAATACTGCATTCACTCAAACTGAAGAAAGAAAAAGAAAATACAATGATTCAGATCCATGTTAAGCTCATGTGAGTTAAATGCATCATGTTACATTATTTTAGTTGTTATTACATTTACATTTATGCATTTAGCAGACGCTTTTATCCAAAGCGACTTACATTGCATTCAAGTTACAGTTTTACATTTTATCAGCTCTTGCTTTCCCTGGGAATCGAACCCATGATCTTGGCGTTGCTAGTGCCATGCTCTACCATTTGAGCATGGTAGAGCATGTTCCTTTCCTGTCTTTCCTGTTATTACTGTCTTCTTTCACAGACAATTTGTCAGATTTCAGCATACAAAATATTTTTATAGCCACAAAGTATCAAAATGCTTCAGAGTTTAATGTGCTTTATACTGACACACATACTGAACAATCAGTGGCTAATAGTAATTTTCAGTCTTTCTTTAGGTGAGGAAATGCCAGAAGATGTAGCTATAAATGATGTGACATGAGTCTGTTTTCTTAAAATAAAGTAACAGTAATCTTTAACCACACCATAACTGTTGTACAGTATAATGATACTAACTCTAGTATTTCCAGTTTGCATTGTGGGTTCATCAGTAGATCACTGAGGTTTTTCACTCCAGAGTCTCCTAGTTCATTCATACTTAGGTTCAGCTCTCTCAGGTGTGATGGGTTTGATTTCAGAGCTGAAGTCACAGCAGAACAACCTTCATCTGTCATTAAACAGTATTTTAACCTACATTGAGAGAAATGAGAAAAATCACACTTCATTCTGTTTCATTTAAATAAAATATTTTTTCTTGTATGTGAATATTCTTCACCTCAATCTCTCCAGTTTACAGTGTGGATCCTTCAGTATATCACATAAGCTATTAACTCCTGTGTTGTTTAGTTCATTCCTACTGAGGTCCAGTTCTCTCAGGTGTGATGGGTTTGATTTCAGAGCTGAAGTCAAGATGACACACTGTTTCTCTGTAATACTGCATTCACACAAACTAAGGATAAAAAGAGAAAAGGACAATGAAACAAACACATGTTAAGTTCACGTGTGAGTTAAATTCATAATGAGTAAAAACACAATGTAAACAGATAAAATCATTTATAATAAGCACTGCAATATTCCTTTAAAAATAAGAAATGTCTATTTTGATTTCATGGTGACTTTAAGAAATTAAACAGTAAACATTAATCACACTGTAACACTGTAGAGTATAATGATACTAACTGTAGTTTATCCAGTTGGAATTGTGGGTTCATCAGTAGATCACTGAGGTTTTTAACTCCAGAATCTCCTAGTTTATTACCGCTCAGGTTCAGTTCTCTCAGGTTTGATGGGTTTGATTTCAGAGCTGAGGTCACAGCAGAACAGCCTTCATCTGTCATATAACAGCAGCTTAACCTACATGAGAAAGAGAGAATGAAAAGATAGAAGAAAACTATGTATTTAGTAAAGTCACAAAATAACTAAATAATAATTAAAAAAAACAGACAGAGGAAGAAAACAACAGAAAAATAAATAAACCGTTCATTCATCACATATTTTACACTTCTTTCTTCTGTGTAGGTGTTTGTTCTGATCTCATGCATCAAGATCAAAAAAGCCTTTTATCACCCATTTTTTAAAAAAAAGCAATGGTGATACAGGTCCATAACCAGAGCTGCTGCCATCATTTTGGGGGTGGCGGGTCACATTATTAGGCCTGCTCTACTTTATTATACAATATTTTAAATTTATATTTTTCTTTTAACATACGGTATATCACTAAGTGATGCTCCAGGACACATCATCATCAGTGATGTTTCCTGGGGCCATCAGAAGTTTTCAAGTCTTTCAACAACCATACACCCTTTCCCAGATGGCCCAGCCAGGATTAACTGTCTCCTGACCCACAATCACCATGCAGGAACCTCCGTTGCCTCCATGGCTGACTTAATGCCTCATTGCCTGCTGGCCCCTCTGATGCCCAGCATGTCATAGACTCTACAGAGAGACTTGGCCACAAACGCTCTGCAACCAACCTCAATTGGCTTGTGCCTTGAAACAAGCCATTGCTCCGGCACTCTTCTACCAGTTTGGTACACTTGGTTCTCTTCCTCTCATTGGTCTCCTCAATACGATCCTCCAGGGAACTGTGAGTTCTGAAAGGATGATCTGCTTGGAGGCCTCTGAGATCGGAACCATGTCTGGCCTTAGCCATTGCAGCAGTTTCTGGGAACATCAGTTGCTTTCCCAGGTCAACTTTCAGCTCTGAGTCCTGTGCTGTTGAAAGCAGGCCAAAGGAAGTAGTCCTGTAGCTGGTGTTACCTTCTCCCCAACCTTGACAAAAGTTATGGTCTTCTTCACTGGAGGTAGGCACTTGCAGTGAGTGATCCCACTGGAGATGGTATCTGCAATGGCCTTCTGGATTTTGTCATGATGTCAGTGAAAATGCCCCCCACTCAGTGCTCTTTGACAGCTACTAAGGATTTGGTCCATCCCAAGTGACTTTGAACTCCACCGTTTGATTCCACCTTGTCCATGCTTCCTGCTGCTGCATCTCAACCATCCTACTGGCTCTCACTTCCTTGAGCAATGCTCGTACCTAATTTGGAGCTGCTACCTCCTCCTTGCCTTGCCATAGCAAAATGTCATGTTACTACCCAGGCCTGTTCTTCCTTGAGCCACTGTGCCCACCAACACCCTTTGCTCCAGACTTGATTCAGCAACATGTCCTGACCTCAATCACTGCCTGAGAGATTTTTGGGTCACATGACTCGTGGTCCTGTCACTGTAGCACCTCCGCTAGTGCGGGTCACCAGAAATTCCTCATTCAGGCTTCTGATGGAGAGTTCCAGCTTGTTTTTTAACCCAAATAAGCTGATGCTGCTCAGACTTTGGAGTCCCAGCCATTTTCATAAGAACCTGCTGATTGTTCTTTCAAAGCCCTCCACTGTAGATATCGGAACCGCGTAAACTAAGAGGGGCCAGAGAATACTTGGAATAATGCTATGTTTGTATATCTAAGCCTTGAACTTACCAGGTAGGCCTGATTTGTCCACTGCAACTAACCAAGCTTCTAGCTCTTGCTAGATATAAAACATATTACAACCCCAATTCCAAAGAAGTAGGGACAGTTTGTAAAATGCAATAAAATCAAGAATCTGTGATTTGTTCATTCTCTTTAAATTTGATTTAATTGACAAAAGTACAAAGAAAATATTTCCAAAGTTTTCACTGACCAAGGTAAATATATTTTGTAAATATGAACTAATTTTGATTCTGATGTCAGCAACACACTCCAAAAAAGCTGGGACAGAGGTCACATCAACTTTCCTTTTAATTACAATGTTTCATAGTTAAGGATAATAATTATTGCAAGCAAAATTTTTGTCCAGTCTCTCTTGAAACAAGGCTTCAGATGCTCAGCAGTCTGTGATTGTCGTTGTCCGATTCTCCTTTTCATGACTGGTCATACATTTTCAATTGTAGACAGATCTGGACTGCAAGAAAGCCAGTCTAGCCCATTCACTCTGAGTCTACGAAACCACTGTTGTAGCACATGCAGAATGAGAGCTGGCATTGCCTTGATCTAGTAACAATGGACTTCCCATGAAAGACATCATCTTGATGGCAGTATATTTCTCTGTACATCTCCAATATATGCCTCCATGTCAATGGTACCTTCACACATATGCAAGTCATCCATGCCGTTTGCACTGATGCACTCATATACCATGACAGATATTTGCTTTTGCATCTGTCACTGATGAAAATCTGGATGGTTCCTTTGGTCTTTGGGACTGATAACTCGAAATCTATTTTTCCCAGAAACAAGTTGAAATGTGGACTCATCTGAGTACAGCACACATTTCCACTGTCTTCTTGACTTTCTGAGATTAGCTCTGGCCCAGAGAATCCGGCAGCATCGCTGCATTGAATTGATGTATAGCTTTCTCCTAAAGTAACAGAGTTTCAAGTTGGATTTTTTGATTCAGCAGCAGACTGTGTTAAGTGACAGCAGTTTTCTGAAGTACTCCTGAGCCCATGTGGCTATATTTAACACAGCAGCATGACGGTTTCTTATGCAATGCAATCTGAGGGCTCAAAAGTCAAGAACATTCACCTGAGGTTTCCTGCCTTGCCTTACATGTACTGTGATTTCTCTGGATTCCCTGAATCTTTTCACAATATTACATGAGGTAGTTGGTGAAAGACCTAAATTATTTGCAATTTTTGCATTGCAAAATGTGATTTTTTATTTGTTTGACACTTCTCTCATGAAATTTGGCACAAAGTGATGAGCCATGATCCAGCTTTGCTAGCAAAAACTAAGATGCTCCTTTTATACGCAAACACGATACCTTGACCTATTACCAATTCATCTGCTTATTGTGAACTGTTTCAAAAGAGTTTAACATGGATTCTATAACCTTTTCACTTTTATTTTGCCTCTGTCCCAACTTTTTTGGAATGTGTTGCAGCTATCAAAATCAAAATTTGTTCATATTTACAAAATACATTTACGTTGGTCAGTGAAAACTTTGGAAATCTTTTATTTGTACTTTTGTCAATTAATTAAAAGTTAAAAAGAATGAACAAATCACAGATTCTTGATTTTATTGCACTTTTACAAAATGTCCCAACTTCTCTGGTATTGGGGTTGTAAATACAACATGACTTACAAACAGCTGCATGTTTGTCTGTATTTTAATTTATATGTTGTGTAAAATCAAGTCAAGTGACCTTTATTTCTAAAGTGCATTATATAATACAGACTGTGTCAAAGCAGTTTCTTAAACATAAAAAACATGGAAAAAAAACATAAGACAAATATGTAATCAATGCTTTATTCTTTTTTTTTTTGCATTTTAAAGACAAAATAAAAAAAAGTGATTTTAAGCATTTTTATTCTTGTGTGAATATTCCTCACCTCAATCTCTCCAGTTTACAGTGTGAATCCTTCAATACGTCACATAAGTGATTCACTCCTGTGTTTTTTATTTGATTTCCACTGAGGTCCAGCTCTCTCAGGTGTGATGGGTTTGATTTCAGAGCTAAAGTCAAGATGACACACTGTTTCTCTGTAATACTGCAATCCCACAGACTGAGGACAGGAACAGAAGAAAATGGGTCAGATCTACGATGATCATTTAAGGATCTGGATAATTTTTTCATCATGTCTGACAAATATTTGTCATTTTAAACTGACAAACTCAGAAATTATCACTATCCAGCATTAAAAAGATTAGAGGGGTCAAGACCTGCCTCTGTTTTTTATTTTGTACTGTTCTCTAAAGTCCACTTATAATGTTGTCAAGACTTTTACATTAAAAAAAAATCGTCTGCTTTCCGTTCTGTTTTTGACCCCCCTCATCAGAACGCTCTGTTTGAATAGGCCTGACAGACTGTAGACTCAGAAGTAAACGCCCACTGCTATGATTGGCTAATTGTTATATATGTATCATTCACTCTTTCCTAACATTGGAATCAGAAGGAAGGCAATGCAAAGACCACAGCTTGGCACTGCACATCATCTTGTTGTCTTCAGAGCATCTCTGTTGTTTGATTTCTGCATAGACCTGCATGTTCGCCTCTCTCTTAAACACTTCATGCACAAATCAGTGGGTGGGGCTAAACAGGCAGTGATGTAGAAGCAGGCGTTGATCTTCTGCGGAGGTGGTGTTTAGCCACACTATTGCATCCTAGAGTAGAACATTTCAAAAGCATGTTTTTTATAGTACAATGACCACTTATATGTGAAAATAATCAAGGAAATTTTGGTTTCTCAGTTCATGACCCCTTTAATGAATGCTCTAAAAAAATATATTGCTCATTGTTAGTTTGTTAGCTAATACATTAATGTTAATGAATGAGTTATGATTATGACTGTGTACATAAAGCTTCACCAGTGAAGACAAACAGTGGGTGGAAAGTGAACGTGAATGACAGTGACCAACAGGGCCGTGCAGAGACCTTTGGAGGGGCAGGTGCTCAAAGTATAAAAGGGGCACATGGAACACAGCTTTTAATAGGGCTGTGCTGCTTGCTGATATGTGTATCGAAATTGATGCTTCTGTATTGATACAGCAGCAAATGCCATGACGCAGGTTTGAAAAAGAAACAGAACAGAAAAGACCATTTTAAGATTAAATGTAAAGACATTTTTTGCACCTCTTAATTACTCTGGAATGATATTATTATTAGTAGTATTGTTGTTGTTGTTATTGAGTTTACAGGTATGGTGGTTTTGCTGTTGTAAACACTACTGTTGTTGTTGTAGAAAAAAAAATGTTCCTGTCTTATTTAAAACAGAATTCTATTCTAATCCTGTTCTGAATTTATTCATTTTTTGAATGATAATGATTATAAAAACAGGATTGATAAGTATAATTCGGAGGACGAGAAAATCAGTATAAGCCTGTTTTACCAGTGTTGTGATAATTATTTTTAAGGCACTCTACGTTTTTTAAATAAATACTGTAATAATAATAGTTCAAAGTATGAATAGTTTTTAGTCAGATAACATAAAAAAGACAAGACACCTCGTCGCGCTTTAAAGTTTTCCCAATTAAATAGCAAGAACGAGAACAAGCACCTTTGTTCTTATTGCTGTGTGTAGAACTACCTTAGCTGCATTTTTTATTTAATATTAATTTTAATAAAATGTCAATTCATCCCCCACACTTTATTCAAGCTCGAGCAGGTGTTTTCACAAAGAGGTTTCTAGATTTAAATCTAGATTTAAATTAAAAGAGACATGACCTGACGTTTTATTCGTATCCAAAATGAGGAGATATGAATATCAGGAGAGCTGAACACTCTGCAGTGCATGTTTCATTCATACTCGAAGTCAGAGGGCGCTCTCGCGCAGACACTTTTGACGTGCAGGAAAGCTGAGCTGAATAAAAAGCAGTTTTTACTGATGAAACGTGAAGACAATAAAAGATTGCGAAAATATATGGTTTATGTGTGTTTTTCCAAGTTATCTTCAGGTAATAAATAAATAAACTATATGAAAAATGCAGTACTGATTGACATATCATTTAGTACAGAAACTATAAAATATATTTCCTGAATTATTCTGTGATAAAAATGGAAAAGGGTGTTCGTAGTAGCCTTTATAAACCAATCATAAAATTGTCATTAGGAAAACATTGAACAAAAATATTGTAGCCCTTGCTGCAGAGCTAACCTTGCTTTTCCACAGGCTACACACAGCAATATAAACAACAGCTGTGCATGATCTCTTCACGCCGTTCTCATCAAATAATAATAATTCAATAATATAATCTAAGTTTACAAGCACACCGCTCCTCTGAGAACTCCACTTACTGGCAGCCGCGGACGTTATTGAAGGCATCCTAAAGGCGTGTCTGAACGTGAGGGATCTTCCCAGATGAGATCGTCAGGTGACAGGTCATCATGTGGATAATTTAATTTACCGCTAAACTATTATTAATTAATTTTACTAATAGTTATATTGGGCAGACCTTCACAAAAGGGCGTTTAATTACAATTTAAAAAAAAAAAAAATTGCCTTGACAAAAGGGCACTTTGGGCATCAAGGGGAAAAGGGGCAGGTGCTCAAGCACCCACCGCCCCCCCCCTCTGCACGTGCCTGGTGACCAAACACTACAAAGGATTGTGCCCAAAAAACACAAAACTACTGCAAAATTGTGACAGCAAACCTCAAATATAAAATATTCACCTTATAGACCGTTTCCACAAAAAGCAACCACAAAGAACTTCACAAATCCATGAAAGAGCTGCGACTGCCAAAACTTAAATCAGGCACCAGCTCTAAAATGTGAAAGAGATGGAGTCATGATCATAAAACCTGGACATTTGGAGCACCAAGATGAACTTCAACATTTGCTCTCACCAGAAAAATCACTTGACCTAAATAATATTAAACCAATGTGGACAGTTTTGGAGTGAAGCATGAGCAACTGATTCCTTCTGTATCTGAAGCAACTGGCAGATGATTTAATACACAACCTTCAACTCAATACAATTCAAAAGTTGCATGAATTCATTCTAAGAAAGTTGGTGTCAAACTGGAGAACAGACAACAGCATGAGTGATTCTGAATCTTTATTGAAGTTAAATTCACCAACCGACAAAACAGGAATGTAAGGCACTGTAAGGATTTCAGGCAGGGTACTTAGGTTATCATGGCAAAGAAAAACAGGAGGGCATACAGATAAGCAGTCAAGTACACAGCAGTATTAGACAAGACCAGATGACAAAATGAGGGTGAGTGCTGTCTTTATAGTAGTCCATGATTATTGATGATAAGTGCATATGGTTAATATTCCGGTGATGGTGAATGAGGGGGAGGAGTTGCAGGATCTGGAGCTGATAGTACAGCCGAGTCAGTGTTAAAGGTAATTGGTGGTAAAACACCTTAATATAATATCGCCTATTTCCCATGTGTCCACAAAGCGTATCAAGGAACACAAAATTAATACCCGAGTCTCCTGACAATATATATATATATATAGGTCTTATAAAGTGAAATGATCAGTCTCTGAAAGCCTCATTCAAACAGAAAGTCTGATTCTTTTCTGCAAACCGGTTCTTTTGAACAGTTAGTTTCTGGTTCAATTAACAGATTCTCCAGTTCGTTTCCATAATTGCGCAATGACATAACGTCCATGCAATTACATTATTAAAGCTCCCAATAATGATGTAAAACATATATGTTTTACATGTCTAAAGCAAATAAAAAAAATATAGTCTTAATCAACCCCCCTTTTTACATAAACCATAAAAATTTCATTCATGTGCTTTTCATGCATGTGCATATCATATCTGGCTCATCGGCCTTTGTTCCAAGTAAGAACCATTTCCTCACTTCAGTGAGGGGGCAGTCATGGCCTAATTGTTAGAGTTGGACTTGTAACCCAAAGGTCATGGGTTTGAGTCTCGGTAGGGATTGTAGGTGGGGGAGTGAATGACCAGCGCTCTCTTCAACCTTCAATACCACAACTGAGGTATTGAGCAAGGCACCGAACCCCCAAATGATCCCTGGACGCTGCAGCAAAAAAAATGGCTGCTCCTGATGTGTGTTTGTTCACTACTCACTGCTGTGTGTCTGCACTTGGATGGGATAAATGCAGAACACAAATTCCGAGTATGGAACATAACTTTCACTTTCAGTGTACTGCTGGAGGAACAGGAGTGCTGAATGAGTTGGCTCTGACTGGCATCATAAGATCATATACACCAGTATTTTGGGTCATTCCAAGTCGGAGAGTGTGTCAGATGTCCAAAAGTGACTTTTGATTGAGTAACTTGTAGATCTATGCTGCTTAAGTATCAAACTTTTTCAGATGGTTCTGTCCAATTTGTTGAACTGGTTCATATAGTTCACTAAAAATAACCAGTGCAAAAGAATGATTCTTTTGCGACCTGGACATCACTCTGGACCATCTGCCTGAGGCTATGGATTACAGGTAATAATGTTGTAAATAATGTTCAGTTTCTTAGACAGATCGTTTCCCTTCATAAGACCTCAATATATCATCAGGAGCCAAGGGTATTAATTTTGTTTTTCTTGGTATTTTTTTTTTTATAATTCTGGAAAACAGGCAGCCGCTCATCTTGAATGGTCTGAGTGTGACTACATTAATAGCAAAAAATAGAAATAAATAAAAAAACACACACACCTGTTTGTTTATAGCACAGTTTTTTTTTAAATCTATTACTTATTCAAGGAGTTTTCTAAGCACTTCTCTCCTGTTGAAATAATTATTGTGTCAGGATCAAACTGACTAAAGCCCAAAGTATACTTTGTTTTTGTATGTGTAGGCTAGCGTATGAGTACAGCTGAACACGTAGCCTTTCAAGTATACTCTATTTGAGGTGTACACAAACTCAGGCAGTCAACACGTGTTCTAGAGAGCTTCATCTTTGTCTTTTACTAGTAATCATGTAACATGTTAAATAATGTAAAATACTTACGTCAGTATGTTGAGTTTACAGTGTTTGTCCTGCAGTAGAGCAGCAATCTGATTCACTCGCGTATCTCCTAGTTCATGTAAACTCAGATTCAGCTCTCTCAGAAGTAATGGGTTTTCACCCTGAACTCCAGTCGCATATATACAGGCTTCATGTGCAGCAGGACCCAAAAACCTGTAGAAGGGAATTTAAAGCAGGATTCAAGACTGTGTGCATTACATTAAAAACATGCTAAGATTATCAAACATTGTTTAGTTTTACTTTGAACATTTAATTACACAAATATTGTTTTGAAAAAAATTCAAAAAGTCACAATTATTCAAGTGCAAATCAGTTTTACTACAAACATAGGAAGACTGAAACATCCCACAAAGGAAAAGTTCACTAGATCATGATTCTACAAAATGAAATTACCATCTCAAGATCCTTCTGGCTTTGAAGCAGATAAGAAAGGGTAGCAAAGGGATAATTAGCTTGTGACGACACAATTCTATGTGATGTTTTTTTCCATGAGAAATTTCTGCAGTAACATTTTTTCACGTCTCACCTCAGTGTCTTCAGCTGACAGTTTTGATCCTGTAGTACATCACTGAGCTGCTTCACTCCTGATTGTCCAGGATCATTTCCTGTGAGATCCAGCTCTATCAGGTGTGAAGGGTTTGATCTCAGAGCTAAAGCCAGAGCTTTATAACCTTCTTCAGTGATACTGCAGTTTGAAAGTCTACCAACAATAAAAATGAAAATTTGAATTAATATTGTGGTTCAAATTCATGACTGTTTTATAGTTTCATCTTATTTTTTTTATTTTTTTTTATTACTTTAGGGCTACAGATCACATATCAACAGATTATTAAATATGTTTCAGGAATTACATTTTTTTTTTTAATACAAATTTGTCTATGTAATTGATCTCGCTTGTTATTTAGATATGGAGAAAACAGGTGATTACTATATGCAGGTTTATCTCAATGAATTAGAATCTCGTGAAAAAGTAAATTTTTTCTTGTAACTTATTTCAAAAAGTGAAACTTTCATATATTTTAGATTCATTACATGTAAAATAAAACGTTTCAAAAGTTTTTTTGTTTTAATTTTGATGATTAGAGCTTACAGCTCATGAAAGTCAAAAATCAGTATCTCAAAATATTAGAATATTTACATTTGAGTTTCAATAAATGACCATCCATACAGTATAAATTCTGGGTATCTCTTGTTCTTTGAAACCACAATAATGGGGAAGACTGCTGACTCGGCAGTAATCCAGAAAACGAACATTGACACCCTCCACAAAGAGGGTAAGTCACAGAAGGTCATTACTGAAAGGTGTGGCTGTTTACAGAGTGCTGTATCAAAGCATATTAAATGTAAAGTTGACTGGAAGGAAGAATTTGGGTAGGAAAAGGTGCACAAGCAACAGGATGACCGCAAGCTTGAGAATACAGTCAAGCAAAGCTGATTCAAACACTTGTGAGAGCTTCACAAGGAGTGGACTGAAGCTGGAGTCAGTGCATCAAGAGTCACCACGCTCAGACGTTCAGAAGCATCTTAACCTGGGCTGTGGAGAAAAAGAACTGGACTGTTGGTCCAAAGTGGTCCAAAGTCCTCTTTTCAGATGAAAGTACATTTTGCATTTCATTTGGAAATCAAGGTCCCAGAGTCTGGAGGAAGAGTGGAGAGGCACAGAATCCATGTTGCTTGAAGTCCAGTGTGAAGTTTCCACAGTCAGTGATGATTTGGGCTGCCATGTCATCTGCTGGTGTTGGTCCACTGTGTTTTCTGAAGTCCACAGTCAACGCAGCCATCTACCAGGAAATTTTAGAGCACTTCATGCTTCCTTCTGCTGACAAGATGCTAATTTCATTTTCCAGCAGGACTTGGCACCTGCCCACACTGCCAAAGGTACCAAAAGCTGGTTCAGTGACCATGGTGTTACTGTGCTTGATTGGCCAGCAAACTCGCCTGACCTGAACCCCATAGAGAATCTATGGGGTATTGTCAAGAGGAAGATGAGAGACACCAGACCCAACAATGCAGATGACCTGAAGGCCACTGTCAAAGAAACCTGGGCCTCCATACCACCTCAGCAGTGCCACAAACTGATCACCTCCATGCCACGCCGAATTGAGGCAGTAATTAAAGCAAAAGTAGCCCCTACCAAGTATTGAGTACATATTCAGTAAATGAACATACTTTCCAGAAGGCCAACAATTCACTACAAATGTTTTTTTTTTATTGGTCTTATGAAGTATTCTAATTTGTTGAGATTGTGAATTGGTGGGTTTTTGTGAGCCTAAATCATCACAATTAAAAGAACCAAAGACTTAAACTACTTCAGTCTGTGTGCATTGAATTTATTTAATACACAAGTTTCACAATTTGAGTTGAATTACTGAAATAAATGAACTTTTCCACGACATTCTAATTTATTGAGATGCACCTGTACAGCCTAATATTGTATAAAACCTAATTTTATATCTTTACATTTGTATTGCATTAAACACACTTTTGTATATTCTTCATGTTTAATGGAAGCAATATGTCAATGTGTCAATTTTTATATTATACTGCTTTTTTTCATTTGGATTCAAAGTCATCCATATATATTTCACTTTCATACTAGTTATTTGAGTTTTTAATTCAGTTTTTCAGTTGTGTTTGCTTTTATTTAAGTACAGTTAACATATTTTCATTTTAGTTTTAGTTAGAAAACTGGTAATATTACATTTTTCCTACTTCTGACAGATTAAAAAATATATAACATTTCCATAATCTGCCAATGTGCAATATTGATCTCGCTGCGGTGGTGTTGAGTGTAGCTGAAGGTGAAATGCACTCACTTGAGTATCTTCAGTTCACACACAGGATTCTTCAGTCCCTCACAGATCTCTTTGACTCCTGAGTGCAGCAGACGGCTGTTGTTCAGGTTCATCTCTTTCAGGATGGTTTTGGAGGAGAGAACAGTAGCTAGAACTGAACAGCTTTTCTCTGTCAGCTCACAATTATTCAGCCTGAACACAAAAACATAATTATTTATTATTCAACACATTCAACACACATAAGATCAACAGGTCTTTATATCTGATCACACATGGTCACTGACAGTCCTTAATAATGATAAACAAAAGTTATAAATGTATAACATCACTTACTTGATTTTCTCCAGTTTGCTATGAGAGTCCATCAAAAGAGCAGAGAGCTTCTCCCAGTCCAAATCTCCAATTTTATCTTCACTCAGATCCAGTTCTTTCAGTAATAATGGACTTTTACCCAGAACTTCAGTGAGATAATCACACGCTTCCTGTGCAGCAGGACTTTTCAGAAACCTACAGGAAGAAGATAAAAAATTTAGATAATTTGTGTTTTTACATATTATCATCACAAATTCTGTTGTGTGTCTGTTGAATTTCTCTGAATTGCAATTTAAATCAATTCACATCATTCCTATTCCCCACTGGCCTATTTGACCACTCTATTGTCAAACAGCTGATTTCACATCTGTGGTTCAGTTTTAATATTTCATGGTTTATCACCTGATGATCTTTAATTTACAGGAATCATCCTGTAGTAAATCACTGAGCTGCTTCACTCCTGATTGTCCAGGATCATTTCCTGTGAGATCCAGCTCTATCAGGTGTGAAGGGTTTGATCTCAGAGCTGAAGCCAGAGCTTTATAACCTTCTTCAGTGATACTGCAGTCTGAAAGCCTAAAAAAATATGTCATTATATTATATTCTACATTATTTTAGGTGAGAAATACAATGCCTGTTTTCTGTCAAAAAAACAGCAAACCATAGTCCAATATTTTTCTCCTTGAATTGAAAGGGAGCTTTTACCTTTACAGGGGAAGATTTTTCTAACCTTACTAAATGTACATCATCTTTTATGCCAAACTCAGTATCAAATCAGTATATATATATATATATATATAAAATAGCAATTCATCTTATATTCAGCAAAAAATGCATCTCTGCAGTGCAGATGAAACTCTGATGCCTGCATCTAAAGTGACATTTACATTTTTACAACAAAATAACAGATAATAATAGAGTGTAGGCCTGCTAATAGTGTGATGTATCATTAGACATAAACTACTATAATGCAATAAAGATATTAGAAAACAGCATGTAAATAGTTTAATCTTGTCTGTGAATTGTGGATACAAAACTTAAAACATCAAAACAGCTAAATTTTTGCCTGTGTTTAAGTGTTTACTGTAAGTGACTAAGTATTTCTTGTATGTGAATGTTACTGACCTCAGTCTCTCCAGTTTACAGCGTGAATCCTTCAATACGTCACATAAGTGATTCACTCCTGTGTTTTTTTATTTCATTCTCACTGAGGTTCAGTTCTCTCAGGAGTGATGGGTTTAATTTCAGAGCTGAAGTCAGGATGAGACACTGTTTCTCTGTAATACTGCATCTACACAGACTGAAGAGAGAAAGAAAAAGAAAAAAGGTAAATTTTATGATAATCATTCAAGGTTTTGGAAAATACCAGAAATTACCAATACAAGTACATTACAAATACCACAAAGTTACAAGTTACAAAATACTATATGAAATATGACAAGTCAATTCAAGATGAATTCAATCTCACCCTTGGTTTGTTATGTCTGTTGTTCATTTTCTACTCAGTAACTCTACAATAAGGTACCATTTGAAAAAAAAGTAAAAAACAAACAAACAAAAAAACTAGATAACATGGTTACATTGACCAATGGCATCTTAATGTTAAATTCAACACTTACTAATCCTTTTTTTAAAATCAAAATTTGTATCTGTTAGAAGTTAGAAAAAACGAAAACTAACATGAACAAACAACTGTACTTATTATCTAACATTAACAAAGTTTAATGAATGCTATAAAAAATATATTGCTCATTTTGAGAAGGTTGGAAGCTGTATTATAGGCAAATGGTGGCAAAACACCTGAATAAAATATTGGCTATTTCCCATGTGTTCACAATCTTTTGTCCAATCCCTGAATGTGCACTTAAATTTAACTTGTACTGAATTAACAGCTGAAAACTATTTTTGTAACTCAGCTAGGAAAGACATCTGTGTATTTATAGTGAAGCTGTATTTCTGCATTTTTTTTGTAATGCTGAGAACAATTGCACTGACTCAAATGAGAATTATCAACCGCTGTAACATTACTAGTAGTTATTAGTAGTGACATGTTAAATGTTGTAAGTTACTCACATCAGTGTGTTGATTTTACAGTGTTTATCCTGCAGTAGAGCAGCGATCTGAATCACTCGTGTGTCTCCTAGTTCACGTTCACTCAGATTCAGTTCTCTCAGGAGTAATGGGTTTTTACACATAACTCCAGTCAAAAACTGACAGGCTTCATCTGCAGTAAGACTCAAAAACCTGGAGAAGGGAGGATGAAGCAGGATTCAATTCAATGGGCATTCTTTTACAAACTATGTTAAGATTATCAAACATTTTTTTGTAAAGAAAGCTCTTGTTAATCTTAACAGTTTTACTTTGAACATTTCAATAAACATCTCATGGCCTGAACCAGTTTGTGAGGCAAGGGGCTGAGGAGCTTGGTAGCACCACAAAGGAGTGGTCCCTGCTATAACCCAGAGGCAACTGGAAGCTTAGAGCTGATCTTGACCACCAGTTGAAGTTCCCTCAGCAGATTGCCGTAACCTCCCTCTGGCCAGACATCTTGCTCTGGTCTACTATCACAAGAACAGTCATCATAGTTGAACTGACTGTGCCATGGGAAGACGGCCTGGAGGCTGCTTTTGAGAGGAAGGAGGAGAAGTACACAGATCTCTCAGTCGCGTGCAAAGAGGTAGGTTAGAGTGCTTTCACCTATCCAGTGGAAGTTGGCTGTCGAGGCTTCACTGGTACCTCCACTCAACATCTCCTGAAGTCTTGCGGTATCAGAGGCACCAAGTTGTCAAAGGCACTAAAAGATCTGGCAGAGGAGGCAGAGGAAAAGAGCTACTGGCTCTGGCTTCAGAGAAAGGACAAGATGTTGGGGAGAGAAGGATCATAGAACTGACTGCAGGGGACAGTAGGGAGACGTCCCTGCCACTGCTCCACCACCCAGAGATGTTCTGGGATGAAAGGAGCTAAACATCAATAATGGGTGGCTCCTGGCTGAAGGCTCTACAGCCAGCCTAAATGGCACCGTCTGATTTTTCATATTTGATGATTTTGAACAATTTTGATAAAACAAACTGTGTACCTTACTGTATTAGGGAAATAATATATCTATAAATAATTCACATGCATATCATTTATTTTTTATTATTTCATCATCTCCCACCTCAGTGTCTTCAGTTTGCAGTTTGGATACTGTAGTAAATCATTGAGCTCCTTCACTCCTGATTGTCCAGGATCATTTCCTGTGAGATCCAGCTCTATCAGGTGTGAAGGGTTTGATCTCAGAGCTGAAGCCAGAGCTTTATAACCTTCTTCAGAAATACCGCAGTTTGAAAGTCTAGAGAAAAGGAGTTTGAAATGACCAAATCTATTATCTAATCAGATCTATTATCTAAAATTAATATCAGTGAAAGGGTTTTATAATGTAAAACCTCAAATACACTTCATTTATTTCCTCTTCTGGACAGAGAAGGTCTATGTAGTTTACTACAGTAATGTTAACTTTGAACCAAGGATAATAACATTATTAAAACCAAACAAAGGGTTCATTAAACTCACCTGAGGTTCTCCAGTGTGCAGTTTGTATCTTCTAAACCATTCTGGAGTTTCTTCACTCCTGAATTCTGCAGATTATTGTTGCTCATGTCAAGTTCTTTCAGACTGGAGTTTGATCTCAGGACTGTAGCGAGAGCTGAACAGCTTTCCTCTGTTAGACCACAATCACACAGCCTAAAATATTAAACAGGAGAGGGAGAAGTACAAATACAGCGTGCTTGAGTACTTGATGCCAGTATTAAGTGATTCCTGAGAACTGATTTTGTCACTTGATTTAAGATATTTTACATGAGCAAAAAAAAAAAAATCTGAACTAAAAATACTCACATCAGTGTGTTGAGTTTACAGTGTTTATCCTGCAGTAGAGCAGCGATCTGATTCACTCGTGTGTCTCCTAGTTCATGTAAACTCAGATTCAGCTCTCTCAGGAGTACTGGGTTTTTACCCACAATTCCATTCACATACTGACAAGCTTCATCAGCAGCAGGACCCAAAAACCTGATGAATGGAAATATATTGACATTGCCTGCCATATATTTTATTTTCACAAACTTGTAAAATGGCTTTTAATCATTCCAAAGCTTTTACAAATGTCTTTTTGACAGTTTTATTCTTTTTCAGCTAAAATGGGTTTAAGACTATTGAATGTTATTATTTTCATAACATTCACCTCAGTGTCTTCAGTTGATAGTTTGGATCATGTAGTAAATCACTGAGCTCCTTCACTCCTGATTGTCCAGGATCATTTCCTGTGAGATCCAGCTCTATCAGGTGTGAAGGGTTTGATCTCAGAGCTGAAGCCAGAGCTTTATAACCTTCTTCTGTGATACTGCAGTCTGAAAGTCTACAAACAATAAAAACAAGAATTTAAATTAACATTGTAGTTCCCTTTCAGTCGGTCACTTTAAATGTCACATTGATGACTGACGAATTGGGGATCTTGCTAGAGGAGACCAATCTACTTCGAGTGTAAACTAAACGAGCCAATGCACACTGGCATGCGATGATTGCATCCAGCTGCAGAATAGGCAGCAGGTGCAATGCATACTCAACTTTGGAGCGGTTTCAATTGTTCTGCACTTACCAAGCTTTGTTTATGAATGAGACGAGTTAAGCGCGCTCTAAGGGAGCTTCTTCGTGTTGGTGGAATGGCGCTACAGCGGTGGTCGTTTTCCTATGTCGAGTGGGTTGCACACATAAGGCTGAACTATCCCCTGTTTGTGTTGCAGGCGGCCATCTCACCTGTGTGCTTCAGCACACTAAAAGAGCCTTTTTCTTTAAAAGAGTATTTACGGGTGGGCGTGTGTTTTTGAAGACCACGTTGCGTCTTGGTATAGATGTTGTTCCACCTGTGTGTTTCGGATGCGGTCGTTACCTGGCGCCGGGTGATTCTCACGATCGTGGCCTCGCATGCCTGAGCATTAAGTGCGTTGAGGCTGCGTTCGTTGATGAGTCATGTTCTCATTGTGGGACGATGACCATCTCAGAGTTGCGGACCAGGCTCCACTCCCTCAAAAGGGGCAGAGTTCCGGTGCCTCTGCCTTGATCTAGTTCTATTCCTGGCAGAAGTCAGGGGAGGACTACTTCAGGCAGTAGCTTGGGCGGTCTGAGGATCACAGTGGCGGCAACCCCTCCAAGGAACCAACCTCAGCGAGACCGTCACTCCTCTAGCACTCTGCAGCCAGTTGAGCTGCCCGAAGAACGTTCTGGGCCCTCTAAAACATACCAGCCATATCCTTTGGGGCTCCTCCCAACAATCGTATGTCAATCGCTGCATCGGAGGGCCTCCAGGACAGTGGCAATGCCTGAATCGGATCCAGAGATGATGGCTATGCTTGCCCGGGTCGCCAGGGGGTAGGACTCGAGTGGAAACCTCCATCATGTCCAGAGCTCTCGAGGTTGGACGATTGGTTTCTCGGGGTGGCTCGCACTGCACCCTGCTCCAATTCCTTTCTTCCCAGAGGTGCATGAGGAGCTCACCAGGTCGTGGACGGCACCTTTTACTGCCAGAAGCCGGCCTGTGTGCTCCTCCTCCCTCACCACTCTCGACGGTGGTGCAGCTTGGAGATCCCCCCCAGTGAAGTGGTAGGTAGCAATGCAGTTGTGTCCTAATACCACCACCATCTAGCGGGGCAAACCGTGCCTCGCCTCCTGGGCCTGTAGGTCCTCGTCTTGTCTGACCAGCAGTGCTTTTGCGGCCTGTGGAGAAGCTGCCTCCACCCAACACGCTATGGCGTTACTGCAAGTCCACCAGGCTAAAGCACGGAAGGACCTGCATGAGTGTGGTCATGATCCGGAAGCTCTAAAATAGCTCCAAACCGCAACTGACCTTGCGCTTCGAGCAACGAAGGTCACCGCGAGTTCTCTGGGTCATGCAATGTCCACACTTGTGGTCAAATAACATTACAGAGGAACATCCTCAGTCATTGTTGAACTGCTTAAATTAATTCAAAGGCAGGATGGCGGTCCCACTGAAACAATTTCAGAGGCTCCTGGGGCATGTGGCAGCTGGAGCGGCGGGCAAGGTGGTATGCGCTCCCGTCGCATGTTGCAACTTGCCCGCTACCTCCTCCTTTGGAGTCAAAAGTTTTCTTTATTTACTCCCTGCCTGAGGGAACACTCAGCACGAATGCACTGGCACACTGGCAAATATGCGTTTCCCCCAGTGAGCCTTCTCGCACAGACACTGTGCAAAGTCAGGGAGGATGAGGAGCAGGTCTTGCTCTACTGGCCTAACCGGACCTGGTTCCCGGAACTGATGCTCCTCATGACAGTCCCACCCTGGCGGAGTCCTCTGAGGAAGGATCTACTTTCTCAGAGACGGGGCACCTTGTGGCACCCACATCCGGACCTCTGGAAACTCCATGTCTATTGTATTTCCTGGCAGACTTCTCTGCTATCCCTGCAAGGGGGTTACAACCACCTCTAAATCTTCCATGTATATCGAAGCGGTTATGCACATGTTTAAATGCCACCTGAAACTTCCTTCGGGAAGGATGGGGCTTCCGCAATGCTCCTGTTCTAAATCCGTCTTTCGGATGAGACGTTAAACCGAGGTCCTGACTCTCTGTGGTCATTAAAAATCCCATGACACTTCTCGTAAAGAGTAGGGGTGTAACCCCGGTGTCCTGGCCAAATTCCCTCCACTGGCCCTTGTCAATCATGGCCTCCTAATAATCCCCATCCACTTGATTGGCTCTGTGACTCTCTCTCCTCTCCACCTGTAGCTGGTGTGTGGTGAGCGCACTGGCGCCGTTGTCCTGTGGCTGCCGTCGCATCATCCAAGTGGATGCTGCACACTGGTGGTGGTTGAGGAGAGACCCCCCCCCCACACATGATTGTGAAGCGCTTTGAGTGTATGGCAATACACAATAAAAGCGCTATATAAATGCATCATTCATTCATTCATTCATAGAATGGGTATGTTTTCCCAGTGTATCCAATCTCACTGAGTGGGTAGTGCTAAGTGACTGGCCTTCCTGCTGCGAGCCCTGGCCTATACTCAAAGGGGCGCAGGAAGCTTGCACAGGACACTGGAAGGGGCAGCATTCGTTGCGCTTTGGTAGGGATCTATATGCAGATTGGATTCATAACAATTTTCAAAACATAGAAGATGCAGATCACATCCATCAACATCTCAAAGCTTGCACAGCCCTACAACACTTCCTGGGTCAACATTTCATTCAGTAATATTAGTCAGTTTTGATGTATATGCTGTTAAACATTTGATGATGATTTTTTTTTAACATATGTATCTGCTTACTAAAGCAATCATTTGTTTCTGCTTCTTCTTTTCATGTGGTTTGATCCAGAGATTTAATACTCTTTCAGAAGATGCATAATAGTGCCTTCTACCAAATAACAGTGAAAACACAGAAAGCTGGACAACTCCGTCAATGGCAGTGAAGCTTTGTCTCACAAAATCAGAATCAGAATCAGAATCAGAATGAGCTTTATTGGCCAGGTATGTTTACACATACGAGGAATTTGTTATAGTGACAAAGCTCCACAGTGCAACAGAATGACAGCAACGGGACAGGACACAGACAACAAGAGAACAATATACAAATATACAAATAGGCAATGTACAGAATAGCAAAAACACTATGCAATACCGACAATCATGTGTGTACAGGTCTGACGTGCAAATTTGAAATGGAAAAAAATAAAATAAAAAATATTATATATGTATGTGTGGTGAATAAATAGTTGTAAAATAGTGTTGTGTGTTCCACGTTAATGTCAGGTGTTCATGAGATGGATTGCTTGGGGGAAGAAACTGTTCCTGTGTCTGGTCATTCTGGTGCTCAGAGCTCTGTAGCGTCGACCAGACGGCAGCAGTTCAAAGAGGGAGTGTGCTGGATGTGCGGGGTCCAGAGTGATTTTGCCAGCCCTTTTGCTCACTCTGGATAAATACAGTTCTTGGAGAGTAGGGAGGGTTGTATCAATGATTCGCTCAGCAGTCCGGACTACCCTCCGTAGTCTTCTGAGGTCAGATTTGGTAGCTGAGCTGAACCAGACAGTTATTGATGTGCAGAGGACGGATTCAATGATGGCAGAGTAGAACTGTTTCAGCAGCAGCAACTTCCTCAGCTGGCGAAGGAAGTACAACCTCTGCTGGGCCTTTCTCACAATGGAGTCTATGTGAATGTCCCACTTCAGGTCCTGGGAGATGGTGGTGCCCAGGAACCTGAATGACTCCACTGCAGTCACAGTGCTGTTCATGATGGTGAGTGGGGGGAGAGCAGGGGGGTTTCTCCTGAAGTCCACGATCATCTCCACTGTTTTGAGCGTGTTAAGCTCCAGGTTGTTAAGACTGCACCAGACAGCCAGCTCCTTAACCTCCTGTCTGTAGGCAGACTCGTCACCGTCCTGAATGAGGCCGATCAGTGTGGTGTCGTCTGCAAACTTCAGGAGCTTGACAGAGGGGTCTTTAGATGTGCAGTCATTCGTGTAGAGGGAGAAGAGCAGTGGGGAGAGAACGCAGCCCTGAGGGGCTCCAGTGCTAGTGGTGCGGGTGCTGGATGAGAATTTTCCCAGCCTCACAAGCTGCTGCCTGTCTGTCAGGAAGCTGTTGATCCACTGACAGACGGAGGTAGGGACGGAGAGCTGTGTCAGTTTATTCTGAAGGGTGTCCGGGATGATGGTGTTAAAAGCAGAGCTGAAGTCTACAAACAGGATCCTCACATAAGTCCCTGGTCTGTCCAGATGCTGCAGGGTGAAGTGCAGTCCCATGTTGACTGCATCATCCACAGACCTGTTTGCTCTGTAGGCAAACTGCAGGGGGTCCAGTAAGGGTCCAGTGGAGGCCTTCAGATAAGCCAAAACCAGTCTTTCAAATGATTTCATGACCACAGACGTTAGAGCCACAGGTCTGTAGTCATTAAGTCCAGTAATTTTGGGTTTCTTTGGGACAGGGATGATGGTGGAGCGTTTGAAGCATGAGGGGACTTCGCAAAGCTCCAGTGATCTGTTGAAGATCTGTGTGAAAATGGGGGCTAGCTGGTCAGCACAGGATTTAAGGCAGGCTGGTGACACACCGTCTGGGCCTGGTGCTTTCCTTCTTTTGTTCTTTATGAAGACCTGCCGCACGTCATCTTCACTTATTTTCAGTGCAGGTGTGGGGGAGAGGGGGGTTGCTGGAGGTGTTAATGGTTGTGTGGAGAGGTGTTCAGGGCGGGTGTGGGGTGTTTTTTCAAACCTGCAGCAAAAGACATTCAAATCGTCTGCTAGTTGTTGATTCTCCACAGTGCTGGGGGATGGTGTCTTGTAATTTGTAAAGTCTTTCATACCTTTCCACACTGAAGCAGAATCACTGGAAGAGAACTGAATCCTTAGCTTGTCAGAATAATTCCTCTTAGCCACCCTGATCTCCTTTTCCAGTGTGTATTTGGCCTGTTTATACAAGACTTTATCCCCCATCCTGTAAGCATCTTCTTTGGCCTGACGGAGCTGTCTGAGTTTTGCTGTGAACCATGGTTTGTCGTTGTTGTAGGTTAAACGAGTCCTGGTAGGAATACACATATCTTCACAGAAACTGATATATGATGTTACAGTCTCTGTGAGTTCGTCCAAATCGGTGGCAGCAGCTTCAAAAACACTCCAATCAGTGAGGTCAAAACAAGCTTTTAAATCTTGCTCTGCTTCAGCAGTCCATCTTTTAACAGTTTTTAATACAGGTTTTTCAGATTTGAGTTTCTGCCTGTAGGTTGGTATAAGATGAACTAAACAGTGATCAGATAGTCCTAAAGCTGCTCGAGGGACAGAGTGATATGCATCCTTTATCGCTGTGTAACAGTGATCCAATATATTACTGTCTCTGGTGGGACATGTGATGTGCTGTCTGTATTTTGGCAGTTCGCGTGAGAGATTTGCTTTATTAAAGTCACCGAGAATGATTAAAACAGAATCCGGGTGTTGTTGCTCAGTCTCTGTGATCTGATCAGCGAGTTTCTGTAAAGCTGATCTGGTGTTCGCGTGCGGTGGAATGTAAACACTCACGAGAATGAACGAACAGAACTCCCGCGGCGAATAGAACGGCTTGCAGTTAATGAAGAGCGTTTCTAGATCATAACAGCACATCTTCTTTAACACAGTTACATCTGTACACCACCTCTCATTGATGTAGAAGCACGTCCCGCCGCCGCGCGATTTCCCCGTTGATTCTGCCTCGCGATCTGCTCTGATCAGCTGGAAGTTGGTAAGATGTAACGCGCTGTCCGGTATGGTATCCTTCAGCCAGGTTTCCGTGAAACACAGAGCAGCAGAGTTTGAGAAATCCTTATTTGTCCAGGAGAGCAGGAGAAGTTCGTTTGTTTTGTTGGGTAGAGAGCGGAGATTCGCGAGATGGATGCTAGGCAACGGCGTTCTTAATCCACGCTCACGAAGCTTCACAAGTGCGCCGGCTCGCTTCCCCCGTCTGCGCGACCTGTAGCGTCTAAACAACACCGCAGCTCCGCCAACTATAATGTCCAGCAAAGCGTCCGAGTAATCAAAATCCGGTAAAAGATTTTGTGGTGTGTTCTGCCGAATGTTCAGCAGTTCATCCCTGGTAAAGCTGATCGTGTTTGAGAAACAAAAAACAGGAAAAACAAACAAAAACAGTACAAACACTGGAGAGCAAAGCACAGTAGTCCAGTGTCCAAAATAGGTCAGTGGCAGGGAAAGAGTTAAGTGATAAAATGAATATGAAGAAAACAGGTGATTACTATGGGTTGTACATAACGTACTTCTATATCTTTATAATTGTAACACAATAAACACACTTTTGTATATTTTTCATGTTTTATGGAAGCAAAATGTCAATGTGTCAAATTTTATAATATACTGCTTAACAAAAACAAATTAAGTTTTTAAGTGATCTATATATTTCAATTTCATACTAGTTATTTGAGTTTAATTAAATTTTTTCAGTTGTGTACAAAACTGGTAATCTCACATTCTTCCAACATCTGGAGGAGATTAAAAAAATGTATATATAATATTCCCATAATCAGCCATCATCATAGAAGATCAGGTTATTTCTTTCCAGCTGATGAAATGCAAGTTTCCCCAGTGAAAGGATGGCATCTTTATCCCAGGAAACATCTGGTGTGTATTCTCTATCATACTTTCGTCTGCTCTGCAGGATCTGAAAGCGGAGAAAGTGCGTGTACATTTGTGTCAGAGTTTTAGGAATGTCTTCAGTATTTGATTCCTGTGGTGTTTTGGAGGCATCATCAGCCTGATTGTTTTTCAGATCATTATTTCTTTTCTCCTCCAAAATATTCTGGAGAACAGAAGCTGAAATCCAGCAGAAGACTGGGATGTGGCACATGATAAAGAGACTCTTTGATTTTTTTACATGATCAATGATTTCACTGGCCAGATCCTCATCAGTGAATCTTTTTTTGAAGTATTCTTCTTTTTGTTCATCATTGAACCCTCTGACCTCTGTCACCCGGTCGATATAGTCAGGAGGAATCTTACTGGCAGCTGCTGGTCTGGTGGTGATCCAGATGAGAGCAGAAGGAAGCAGATTTCCCTTGATGAGGTTTGTCAGGAGAACATCCAGAGATGCTGGTGATGATATATCAGACCATGTCTCATTCCCCTCAAAGTTTAGAGGAAGACGACATTCATCCAAACCATCAAGGATGAACAGGACTTTGAACCGATTCCTTCTTTTAAAGTTCAGTGTTTTTGTTTCTGGGAAAAACTGACTTATAATACTTGTCAAGCTTTGTGTTTCTTTCTCCTTTAAGTTCAACTCTCTAATTGGAAGCGGAAATATGAAGCTGATATCTTGATTTTCTTTTCCTTCAGCCCAATCCAGAACAAACTTTTGCACAGAGACTGATTTTCCGATGCCAGCAACTCCTTTTGTCAGTACAGTTCTGATCTCCTTGTCTTGTTCAGGAGCTTGAAACATCTTTGTGCATTCAACCTGTATCTCTTGTGATTCATGATGCCTGGAAGTAACTTCAATCTGTCTTACCTCATGTTCAATATTAATGTGATCACTACAACCCTGAGTGATATAGAGATCTGTGTAGATGTTATTCAAAAGTGTAGAGTCACCTTGTTTTGCAATTCCTTCAAACACACATTGATATTTCTTCTTTAGGTTACATTTTAGTTGATGAATGAAAACCAGCTCATCTAAACACCAGAAAAAAATACAGATATTGGTATCATAATTTTCTACGTTTATAAGAGGCAATATGACAGATGGTCATGAGTCTCTTACCTTCTAGAGTATCAGCAGCTTCATCTTGCTTCATCTCTCTCAAGAAGTAGAGTGTGAGATCAAGAGCTATTTCTTTGATACTGCATCTATTCTCATTAAAGTCCTCCACAAAGTATTGCAGGTTCTCTTTTTGTAATATTTTCTTAAACTTCTCCAGCTCTTTTTTCAGAAAATCGATTATTTTGCCCTCAAGATCCTACAAAGCAAGAAAAAGGAGAAAAATTAAAATTCTGTCATTAATTACTCACCCTTGTGTCATACCAAACCTGTAAGACCTTAATTCATCTTTGGAACACAAATTAAGATATTTTTGATGAAATCTGAGAGCTCTCTGACCCTCCCATAGACAGCAATGTAATTACCACGATCAAAGCACAGAAACGTAGCAAGGACATCACAATTCTTTTTGTGCACAAAGAAAACAATAATAGTATAATTTATTCAACAATCTCCCTGAGTTACCGTCTTCCGCCATTTTGGAGAGTACCCCAGAACGTAATGAATGTAATGAGAATTTTTTACGTTCATCAAAATGGCTGATGTCACATGGACTATTTTACCGATGTCCTTGCTACGTTTCTGTGCTTTGATCATGGTAATTACATTGCTGTTTATGGGAGGGTCAAAGAGCTCTCAGATTCCATCAAAAATATCTTAATTTGTGTTCCGAAGATGAACAAAGGTCTTAAGGGTTTGGAACGACATGAGGGTGAGTAATTAACGACAGAATTTTCATTTTTGGGTGAACTATCCCTTTAAATGGCAAACTGTTCTGCAAGAGTTTCGATTTCAGTCTACTTTCTTTCCACCCTCTCACATTTAACAAGTGCTTTAAGTACATTATTGTTGTCTGTAACCCGTCTGGACCCAAACGTAAACGGCATTGACGTGTGCACAGCCTGCAGCCCCGCATCAGTCCGGAATATTCCTGGGGTCCAGCTGACTAATTTGGCCGCTGCTCCATTACTAACATTCAGTTTATTTACTTATTTATTAGCCTATTACTTTATATTTTTGCCTGCCTGATGGATACATGTTATTTCTGACTTTGGCTTTCAATTGTAGGCTAACCAGTGGATTTGAAATATAAACGTGATCATTTCATAAAAATTAAATCGATAGGTTAATAAATCATGGATTTGCTAGTTTTGTCTGCAACATTATTTACCTCATCTCCGTTGAAGGGCTTCTGCACACAAAAAAGAAAAGCCTTGCATTGACACGCAGCGTAATGAAGTAAGTGTATTTCCTGATGGATATATAAGATGGATTACTGAGGTTAACGCATGTTCCTTTTTTATGTGCGTTTCTCAAAAATGAACTTAACATGAACGCATAAGTAAGCTTTGCATCCGGGAAAGTTTAAAAGAATTCGGGTCTAATCGGGTCCATTTGGGAAAAGCACATTTATTTTAATTACCCGAGACCCGAGGCTGCTAATACCGAACCCGTCCCGTGTCCGAGGCACTCGTAGAAGTTTTGGACCCGAACCCGTTCGGGTATCGGGTCGGACCTCGGGTTTTCGGATCCAAGTGGAACCGTGAAGACCTCTACTGGGAGCTGCTGATCATAACATCATCTCCTTACTCCCGCTGTTCAAACAAGTTTCACAAGTTTCTGTTAATAATGATTATATAAACTTTTGTATTAGCACGTGCATCTTTGTCAAAACAGTAAGGAAATAACCCAACTCCAAGCCATGGATTATCCCCCGAATAAAAAATTGCCTTAAAGAAAAACATAAAGCCTTCAGAGAGAAGAATTTGGTTAACCTGAAACTGGCAAACCACAATATCAAGAATTAGGTACTCAGGGCAAACCTGAAATACCAGGACAGACTGGAAAATACATTTTCCAATATGAACACAATGCAAGTGTTTCAGAAAGTATGGACATTAACAGGATGTGAATTCAAAACCACTTCATGTGCAAATAGTGCAATAGATCCAGCACTATTTGAAAAGAACTCAATGCATTCTATGCCCGTTTTGACAATCAGGATTTTTCAACTGAATGTGAAAAATATTTGAGAGCCCTCCCTCCTCCAGACCCTGATAAACCATCCCCCTTAAATGTGGAAGATGTGAGGTGTCAGCTCAGCAGATGTAAGCTGGGAAAGGCCCCGAGTCCCGAAGGCATCTCAGCACAGGTGCTGAAGAACTGTGCTCAAGAACTCTCACCTATTTTTCACTTAATCTTCAGCGATCTGGAAAATGTCCATCATTATCCCTGTCCCCAAGAAGCTGTGGCCCATGGAGCTCAACCACTACCGATCTGTTGCCCTCATATTTATAATTATGAAATGCCTGGAGAAGCTGTTGCTGAACACCATCTTGCCAGTGGTCAATTTACAACTGGACCCCCTCCAATTTGCCTATAAGGCTAAAAGGGGTACAGAGGATGCTGTAGCCTGTCTGCTGCATTCCTCCTTCAGCACCTGTATTCTCCTGGCAATTTTTCTCGGATACTCTTTGTGGACTTCAGCTCTGCTTTTAATTCCATCCAGAGCCATCTGATGATTCAGAAGCTGCATCACCTCAACATCCCCACCCAGCTGATTCATCTTATACACAATTTCCTTAGCAACAGGCAGCAAGTCACCAAAGACTGTCAGTCATTCATAAACTCAAAGGACGTAATGTTGCTCCTCGATTATTATTGCTACTTTATCAAAGCATCATTCAGCCAATTCTATTGTATTGTTCTATTCCAACACCCAACCTCACAGAATTCAATAACTATTATACGCATTGCAATTTCAATAGAACAGGACTTCACATATCCACTCAATGATTATCTAGCCCCACTGCCCTCAGGGTGCAGGTATGGGGCTCTTAGGTGCAGGAGGGCCCGCATTGGAAGAAGCCTGATTCCCTCAGCCATCACATACCCCACCAAAAGACATTGCTGAGTGTTATCTTAACTGTTTTTTTTTTGTATTATGTTTGTTATGCTGTGTGTGTTAAAGCTACAGTCCGTAAGTTTGGCCTCTTTGTTGCCATCTCTGTTTGAAAACCTGGAATTGCAGCTCTGTGCAGAATTATATTCCATGCATGGGGTTGTGAGTTGGCACGGCTCCAGCACGGATGAATCTAATGTTTTGAGGTGAAATGTGTGGCTGTCAATCACCGCACCGGTGTGGATATTTACTGTACTTAGCAATCACAGATTCTAGCCTACGTCTTGGAATATATGACCCAAATAAGAATTTTAACCGTATATTGTCATCTGAACAAGTAAGTAACAAGTCTGCCACGTTTGTTCTGACCAACAGAGGAAAAAAGCATTACCATAAATCGCGCTACCAATGGTGATTAAATCTAATGATCAGTTAGCTCATATCACATCAAACCGTGCAGATTATTATTAATGTTATACTTCATTCTCAAATTATTAATGTTAACAACATCAGCATTGCATGACTATGAGTATAGTGTGTATTAGATTTCAATTTCTGTACAGTCTAATCTAATTGTCATGCCATTTGAATTTCATATTAAGAAATACTTTTAACCCAAAAAGCAAACTATGCTCCCTTCGAACTGGTTTTCTTTAAAATACAAATCTTGAGTAATCCCAGGCTATCTGTAATCAGAAGCACATTTAAAACTGGAATATCATTTAATTTCATTCACATGTGTTTCATAAACACATAATACTTTCTGGATCACAATCCGCTATCAAAATTATAAATTTAATTATACCAGCTGCTGTGAGAAAAGGCTATAAACGATGTGCCACATGCAGGATCCTCACGTGCGATAGCCTAGTAGCTGGGAAAACTTTTTCATGTTTACAGACGTGACGTAATGACACAATGCCATGCTCAAATCTCCCGCGAAAACCTACCCGTACCACTCAAATTAGAAAACATTATTATAAGCTAACCGTTGTGAATCAGGCTAAAGTAAGGCGATAGTTTTGAACACTGGCTGGTTATGTACTTGCTCAAATATTGATTTCGGATCATTTTTAACCAAAAAAAGATACGGACTACAGGTTTAAACAAGTGCAGTGCTGTGGAAAATAATTTCCCCTTGAGGACAATAAAATGAATCAATCAATCAATCGAATCAATCAGTCAGTCAGTCAGTCAGTCAGTCAATCTTGTGTGCCACCAACCCCTTTGCCAGTTGCATTCAGGCGAAACCTGCCCTCGCTTTCACCCACCCAATTCTCCTCTCAATACTGCGATGGATACTTTATGATTCACTTTCGTGTCTATACAAAATCTGTTTTCTCTCTTCCAAGCCAGCGCATGCTACCCCCTCTAATCCATGTGTATATGTCATTCTTTCATTCAAATTCTAATGGGTTCTTAAACATTTATGAAAATGTGTTTTTCCTACCGTGAAGATCCACAGAAGATTGTCTTTGAAATTCTTTTGGTCCTTGTGAGTCTGAAAGTCTGAATCTAATGTCTCATATTAAAACCTGTTAAGAAATGAAATACTGAATTTCCAGGCAAAACATTAGAGATATCTTCTGCATCTTTTTAACAAAGAAAAAAAGGCATTTGGTGTTCAAGCTTAAAACATTGTTTAAGAGCATATAGAATATGGGTGACTATTTTTTCTTATGCTCATGGCAAAGCATTGTGGTACTGACTAAGGCTGCATGATTAATTAAAATAAAATTGTAATCACTGTATGGCTTAGTGCAATTATAAAATTGCAAAATACTATGATCTAATTGAATAAATACAGTCTGGTGCACTGTATGTTTCAGAATGGACCACAGCAATGTGTTAATTTACATGTGCACAGCTTAATTGTGTCAGTGTCTCAGAGCAGATTGGTTCACAGTAAAATATGGTTTCTCACAAACTCAAGCTCTGCATATTTTGTGAGTTTAATGTGCATTTGAGAACACAAGAAGCACAAGGTGCAATTTTTCACATTCACATAATTTTCAACATTATGGACAGATATTTAAACTAAATCATTGCAATCATTTATGATGATAACATTTATCATTAATCATTTTTCAAGTATTTATAAACCTGTTGTCAACTAAACAAAGACATTTAAAGGTCTCCCAGTAATTTTCCAAAAAAATAAAAGCCTATGGGTTTGACACTTAGAAGTAAAGAAATTAACAATGAAGAATTATAATTTAACTACCGTGGAAATCATTAAAATTATTATTATTATTTTAAGTTCATAGAGCTCAGCACGTTCACAAATCCTTTCATTACAAAAAAAAAGATCAAATTAATAGATTCATTGTGCAGTGCTGTCGGCTTCATTGATTATAATGGGAGTTTTCACTCTGTCAGTTGTTACGCCCCGTCTAGGGGTAAAGGACACAACATGGAATGAGAGAGTGGAAGCAGGGAATATTTTGAGGGTTTTAATGAAACCAAACAAAAATACAGTATTCAAATAAATAAGTGGGGAACTTTTCTTCGGGGGTTGACCTGGCCAAAATAACAAACAAAACTTTCTTACTTTAAGACCTCTTTCCTAAACCCTAACCAAAAGAAAGTAAAATAAAAGTACAATATATTAACCTAACTTCCTAGCCAAAAACAGAGATCAAAAGGTTTACAATAAACAATAATGGCGTCAAACTCCTTACTTTCCCAAACCCTCAAGATTTACAATGATATACAAACTATTTACAAGCTCAAGCAAACAGTGTTAAAAGGGGAATCCAAATCAGTGTCATTAACAGTCAATAGGGTCAAAATACCAAACAGTTTCCTACTTACAATCTGTAATTCTTTTCAGAGAACAAACAATGATCACTCTTAACAGTCAAAATTCATCTAAGCACGCACACACAACCACCAAAACCAACAATTCTCTCCTCACAACAACACAATGTGCCCCCCTCAAAGGAAGTGACATCAGGGCTTATAAGGTGTGCCTGGAATCGAATGCACCAATCAAGATGGGCCAGTCATTAGCCTGCAGGAGCCAATCAGCACCGTACCTGGACACAAACACTTCCAAAACAAAAGAGAGAAGGAAAACGAGAGAATACAAAACACAGGGTTGTAACACCCCCACACATAAGAATAAACATGGTAACAAGTTTATACATAACACCGTGACAATGAGTCAGCAATGACATTATTAACACCTTTCTTGTATCGGATTTGTAAATTAAAACTTTGACATATGAGGGCCCAACGCATGAGTCTTTGATTCTTATTGCACATGCGATGAAGAAAAACAAGTGGATTGTGATCGGTAAATACCTCAACAGGTTGTGAACTGGAACCGATGTACACTTCGAATTGTTGTAACGCTAATAAAAGAGCTAGAGCTTCTTTCTCTATAGTACTATAATTCAACTGATGTCGATTGAATTTCTTGGAGTAAAAGCATATGGGGTGGTCGATTCCATGATCATCCTCTTGTAGTAGGACAGCACCCGCACCAGTTCCACTGGCATCCACTTCGAGTTTAAATGGTTTGGTGAAATCTGGAGCAGCAAGGACAGGAGAACTACACAACAACGTTTTTAGAGAATCAAAAGCAATTTGACAATTAGAACTCCAAACGAAAGAAACATCTTTTCGAAGACTATCTGTGAGAGGCTTTACTACATCTGAGAAGTTTTTACAGAAGTTTCTGTAATAACCGGCCATGCCAAGAAAACGCCGGAGTTCTCTTTTAGATTTAGGAGAGGGGAAATCAATGATGGCACGAACTTTAGATTCCACTGGTCGAACGGTTCCATGACCGACCTCCTTACCTAAATAGGTGACCTTAGCATGACAGAAATCACATTTTGTTAAATTGAGGGTGAGATTAGCTTCTTGGAACCTAGAAAAGACGACTTCTAGAGTTTTTAAATGACTTTCCCATGTATCAGAGTAACAAACAACATCATCAAGGTAGGCTTCACAATTTTTCACATTAGACAACACCTTACTCATTAAACGCTGGAAAGTGGCAGGAGCATTTTTCAGGCCGAAAGCGAGAACCTTGTATTGAAGGAAAACATCTGGAGTAGCAAAAGCGGAGATTTCGGAGGCACGATCAGTGAGTGGCACTTGCCAATACCCCTTAAGCAAGTCTAACTTTGTCACAAATTTTGCCTGACCAATGCGGTCAACACAATCATCTATCCTAGGAAGAGGGAAAGAGTCTGATTTAGTCAACTGATTAACTTTACGGTAATCTGTGCAGAAGCGAGACGTTCCATCTGACTTAGGAACTAAAAGGCATGGGGAACACCAGGGACTTGAACTTGGCACAGCTAAGCCATGCTCAATTAAGTACTGCGTTTCTTTCTTCATGATCTCACGTTTTACTGGATTGATGCGATAAGCATTTTGCTTAACAGGACGATGATCACCAACATCTATATCGTGCTCCAACACATTTGTTACAGTGGGCACATCTGAGAACAGTGAAGAATACTTCCCAGTCAACTGCATAAGTTCATTTTGAGACGAACTGGATAGGTGTGAGAGTTTCGAACTAAACACTGCAAGAGTTTCAGAATTTTTCAGAGAAATGTCAGACAAACAAGCACTTCCAATTCGAAGATCATCTACACTAGGTGAATAATCTGAGGGGGCTGCACTCACAGACACAATAACAGGAGAGGGAACTGTGCATTTAGGCTTAGGACGAGAAACATACAATTTTAGCATATTAATATGACATACCCTCGTTTTCCTTTTGCGGTCAGGGGTTTTTACTACATAGTCTGTGTCACTTAACTTTTCCTCAATGCCATATGGACCTGCAAATTTAGCTTGGAGAGTTGACCCAGGCAAAGGCAGTAACACAAGAACTTGATCACCAGGCTCAAATGAGCGTTGAACAGTGCGTTTATCATATCTGCTTTTCATTTGGGACTGTGCACTTTCTAAGCTCTGTCGTGCTAACTTCCAGACGGAGTGCAATCTTTCATGGAAAGAGCTCACATGGTCTAACACATTTTTGTCTGTAACTGAGTGACTTTGAGAAAGAACCAACTCAGCTGGGCTGAATCCAAGGGATTCCTGGACAGTATTTCTGACAGCAAACAACAAAAGGGGAACCTCTTCATCCCAATCCTTCTCATATTCAAGACAGTAAGTTCTAAGCATAGACTTAAGAGTTTGATGGAACCTCTCTAACACCCCCTGCGACTGTGGATGATAGGCACTAGATACACAATGTTTGATATTCAATTCTCTCATTACCTTGCGGAACACACGGGACATAAAATTAGATCCTTGATCTGACTGAATAATTTTTGGCAAACCAAAAGTTGTGCAGAATTTAACGATGGCCTTCACAATTGCAGGAGTTTTCAAGGTGCGTAGTGGAATCGCTTCCGGAAACCTGGTAGCAGAACACATTAAAGTTACCAAATACGCGTGGCCGGACTTAGTTCTCGGCAAGGGCCCAACACAATCTATTACCAGCTTCTCGAAAGGTTCGCTCATTACTGGAACAGGCTTTAATGGTGCTGGGGCAACAACATGGTTGGGCTTTCCAGCAACCTGACAAGCATGGCATGATCGACAATATTGAGTCACACTAGCTTTCATGCCAGGCCAGAAAAAGTGTTTTAACAGATTGTTATAGGTTTTCTTGATACCTAAATGTCCAGACAATTCATGATCATGAGCAACACGTAGAACATACTCTCTGTAAGAATTAGGCACAACTACCTGGAAAACAGAGTTCCAGTCACATTTTTCCTCAGGACTCCACTTACGCATAAGTACTCCATCATCTAGAAAATAAGCAACTACATGATCATGTAACACTGTTTTATCCATCACAGCAGTAAAACAAGAAGTCAGGGTACCATCAGACTTTTGTGCTTCGATTAGGTGCTTCCTGTCAAAAGGAAAGTCAACATTTGGCCCAAAGCTCAAATTTTGTATCTTCATGTCTGAACCAGTCTTCACATCTGACAGATCTGAGCACATGAATGAGTCAGAGAGATCAAGTTCTTCTTCAAACTTACGAGCCTGTGCTCGCGTTACAACACAGGAATGAAATACGTTTGGAAACTCCTGAGTCAATACCGAATTACTTTCTGACACACATGGTATATCAACTACTTCAGGAAGACAAGACACCTTGCTTCCGGCTAAGTCATTCCCGAGGATGAGAGAAATGCCCTTCAGTGGCAGCTGAGATTGTACGGCTACTTTAACTAACCCAGTCACAAGATGAGAACGCAAATATACCGCGTGGAGGGGAACCCTGACTACCCCAAGTTCAATTCCTTGAACTAGGACATCTGAGCCACAGCTGGACTGTGTCGAAAAAGGAAGTACATCTGCCAAGATAAACGACTGGGCTGCGCCCGTATCTCTCAAAATGCGTACATGTTTATGCTCGGTGTCAAATTCAGAAAAGGAGACTGTACCATCACACACAAACGGTTCAAAAGTGGGATCAATTGAAAGCATAGACTCTGAAGAGTGGGTACGCACAAAAGCAACACTTTTATGTGCTTTCCTCTGGTTCTTACGTTGTAATACAGGACATGCAGCAATCAGATGGCCCTTCTCACGACAGTAAAAGCACTCACGAGAATCAGGACCCTGCTCATCATTCTGAACAATCACAGTTTTAGGGTTGTGACTACGCTCCATGACACGGCGAGAAGAACGTAAAGGGGAAAATACAACTTTGTGGGTAAGCACAAATTCATCTGCAAAGATGGCGGCTTCAGTGAGTGATGTCACCTTTTGCTCATTCAAATGAACTACTATCTTTTCAGTAACACAATTCTTAAACTCCTCTACGAGGATTAACTCTTTAAGTTGCTCAAATGTGCTGATTTTATTTGCTGCACACCACTTCTCAAACAGAATAGTCTTTTCTCGGGCAAATTCACCAAATGTTTGGCTGGAGGTTTTCACATGCTTTCTAAATTTTTGCCGATAGGCTTCTGGAACAAGCTCATAAGCTCGTAACACAGCGGATTTCATTACATCATAGTCTAGACTTTGTTCTAAAGTCAATGCCGAACATACTTCCTGCGCTTTACCCACGAGTTTACACTGTAACAGTAGAGGCCAAATATTCTTCGGCCACTGCAAAGTAGCAGCAATACGTTCGAAAACAGTGAAATAAGTATCGACTTCACTTTCTCTAAATGCAGGAACTAACGAAATTTGTCTGGAAATATCAAATGCAGTTTGACTCACCGGTGAAATATGCGATGCTGCGGGTAGAGGCGATGAGGTAAGAGCCGGCACAGGAGTAGCATTTCCCTGCAATCCAGGAGAAGAAGGACGCCGCGTCTGCCCAGACTTTTGCTCAATTTCCAGCTCCTTCAGCCGGATGTCTCTTTTTGTCTCAAGCTCAAGCGCTCGGACATGCAAAAGCTGACTCTGGTACTGCTGGCGGCCTAACTCCACATCTAACTCCTTTAGTCGGATTGCAAGCATCTTTCCTTTTGGTGAAGAGGGATTGCCGGGATCTATGCTTATGTCCTCCTCAGGCTTGAGCTCCATTTCTAAAGCTTCTAAATCGTCAGAAAACACTGGATTTGTTGCAACACCCGTTACCTCAGTTTCACCAGGTAAGATCCTTTGTTTTACCAACTCCTTGTGCAAAGCCTCCTTAATCTCCCTCTTCAGCGCATTTCGAGGCACGTTTATATCAAAAAAATCTGCAATTAACAATAAATCATCCTTCCGACACTTTTCAAATTGTTCTTCTGTAGGCGCGATCGTAAATTTTTCAAGTTCAAATTTCAACGTCATAGTAAACCCTCTACTTCCTCCCTCACTAAATGAAAACCACCAGGCAAACACGAGAAAAAAAAACTCTGTAAAAGCAGCGAGTACACAAATACACAATTTCATACCTTGTCACTAAACGTGCCATACACTTAATATGACGAGCCCCCAATTTCATGTTACGCCCCGTCTAGGGGTAAAGGACGCAACATGGAATGAGAGAGTGGAAGCAGGGAATATTTTGAGGGTTTTAATGAAACCAAACAAAAATACAGTATTCAAATAAATAAGTGGGGAACTTTTCTTCGGGGGTTGACCTGGCCAAAATAACAAACAAAACTTTCTTACTTTAAGACCTCTTTCCTAAACCCTAACCAAAAGAAAGTAAAATAAAAGTACAATATATTAACCTAACTTCCTAGCCAAAAACAGAGATCAAAAGGTTTACAATAAACAATAATGGCGTCAAACTCCTTACTTTCCCAAACCCTCAAGATTTACAATGATATACAAACTATTTACAAGCTCAAGCAAACAGTGTTAAAAGGGGAATCCAAATCAGTGTCATTAACAGTCAATAGGATCAAAATACCAAACAGTTTCCTACTTACAATCTGTAATTCTTTTCAGAGAACAAACAATGATCACTCTTAACAGTCAAAATTCATCTAAGCACGCACACACAACCACCAAAACCAACAATTCTCTCCTCACAACAACACAATGTGCCCCCCTCAAAGGAAGTGACATCAGGGCTTATAAGGTGTGCCTGGAATCGAATGCACCAATCAAGATGGGCCAGTCATTAGCCTGCAGGAGCCAATCAGCACCGTACCTGGACACAAACACTTCCAAAACAAAAGAGAGAAGGAAAACGAGAGAATACAAAACACAGGGTTGTAACACAGTAAAGTTGCAGTGCTGAGCTTCATTGATTATAATGGGAGCGCTCTTTGCTTGCTTTTGTATTTAATATAAATGTGGGATAAATATATAACTTATTTAAATATGGGATTGGATCCAAAACTGCAATGATTGACAGTGATTATCACAGCAATGGACAGGACAAAAACCTGATATTGTATAGATCTGTGCATTACATCTTGGAATGTAAATGCAAACTAATAGATCTGCCACTTGTTCTATGTAATGTGTTACTTCTTATAGTAAGATTGCAGTTCTTCTTGTATATTTCAATGATAGTAATTGATTAATAGTTCAATAATAAAACATGTAATTTTAATTGTATCACATTTTATGAGTATGCAGCACTGAGAAGTGCTGTTTATGTTGTTTATATATTTCTGCTTGAAAACAAGCAACATGTTTGTTACTGCAGAATTTCATGACGTGTTCATTAATTCAGCCATCCACTTATTTGTCACCTAAGGTATCAATTTCATATTGAAAATGAGGTATTAGATTCTGGGATCATAATGAAGCCACAATTTTGGTATTGAGCCAACCCTAATCAGCATAATATAAGGGTTGATTGTAAAACCACATTTCCAATGCAGTAACAACAGAATATCAATAAAACACAGTACATCTCAAGCATTTCTTTTCATGAACATTACAATAGATTTGAACAAATTGTTAATGAATTGTTATTGATTCTCAACTTTAAAATCACTATTCAAAGTCTACATTTAATGTATTGTTCAATGTACACTTTAAATCCATTTGTGAAAGTGCTTGTTCTTCTTTATTAAAATATTTGTTTCAGCACATTGTTTATTTCCAGACTTGAATTTGAGTTTGAATTCCAGATTTTGAATCAAAATTTGATTCAAAATCAATTTTTTTTATTGATTTGTTTTTGGAGAAACACATGAAATATCTTCTAGTACATGCAGTTCTTCACTATATTAAAGCTACAAATCCAGTACAAGAAAACACAACACACTAACTACTGTTCATTCTGACAGAGAAAATGCTCATGGGCCCCCTAGTGGCTGCCTGTGTAAGTATATTATTGGAAAGAACCTTCCATCACATAAACAATAATTGAGAAATTAGCAAACAGAGCAATATAATGTAAAACACACAAAATACCTTTTGGCAGATGATGATGTTTCCCCACTTAAGGCTGGTGGAAGATCACGTGACCGGTCACTCTTAACAGACACAGAGCTGGAAAAAATGTGAGCCTGATCTTTCACTAACACAAACCAGAGGGAAAAAAATACTTCAGTCTCATTTGGAGAAATGTAATTTAATAAAATTCAGTATAGTGGTAGATTTCCCTTTCTCACTGCTATAGATAGTTATATTTATGTTTGGTTGCCTGTTATGCCCCCTAGTGGCTTCCTGTGTAATTGTATTTTTGAAAAGACTGATCTCACTAAAGAGTAAATCAACTTAACAGACATCTCATTCTGTGATTTCCTGTTCTATCTAGTGGAGAAATTAGCTAACAGAGCAATGTAATGTAAAACGAACAGTCACTCTTCACAGACACAGAGCTGAACACATGTGAGTCTAATCTTACACTAATGACACAAAGAACAGAAAGAAAGAAAGAAAAAAAATTACAGGAGACATGTAAGTTTTATTAAAAAAGATTGCATGTGATTAAATCCAGTATAGCCGTGATTTTGTCCTTCTCATAACTATAGATAGATGAATGTATTTATGTTTGGTTTTTCAATGGTGAAGTTTTATCCCTTAGTGTCTACCTATGTAGCTCCAGACTAAGTTCACTAAAGGTTAACAGACATTATTTCTGTGATCTATTGTTTTGCAATTTTGAATATCTGGCAGTGAAATGCAGACAGTTCTACAAGCCAAGAAAGTTTTCTGCCTTGCTGATTACAGCTGTTTACATACCACAACTGGCTGTGACTAATGTCAGGCCAGCACTGGAGAAGTTGCACAGCACTATAAATAGCCAGCTAAATGCACATCTGGAGGGAGTTGTGATCGTAGCAGGAGACTTCAATCATGTAGAACTGAAAGCAGTATTTCCCAAGGTCTATATGAACATCCCAGGGGCATATAAAGCTGCAGCATCTCCACATCTTGGCATGCCAGACCACATCTCACTGGAAATGACACCAGCATACAGACCTCTTATCTGCCGATAAAGACCAACTGTTAAAACCATACAGGTCTGGGCCCGTATTTATGAAGCTTCTCAAAGTGCCATTTTAGTCTTAAGTGCTGAGAATTCATGAAATTTACTCCTACTTTGACGACAGCAAGACGATTATTATTATTATCATCCATCAAAAATATAGGCGCCGATCTTTAGTGATGCAGCATGGAGAGTCGCTTCAGAAACTAGTGTCCGCGATCAGTTCCGGTGGCCGTGTCAGAGCCGCAGACGTGTGCAGTGTAAATAAGGGGTAAGAGATTTATTCATCAGACAGTGTAGATAGCTTCACTGATTATAAAGGAAATGTTTTTTAAAGAGCATGTAATACCCGCGCTAGACTGAAGTCAGTTATGATGTTCTTTGGTAATGTAAATGTTCTTTGCTCGTTTTGAATAACTGAGGAAATGTAACCATTTGATTAACTGCTTGTCGTCAAACATTTCAAGAACATTCTTCCTCTCCTGAAAGATTTGTGCACCTACATCTCTGTCTCCTTAGTGCCATCACAAGCCCCTACTGGCAACTCCTAACTACTCGAGAGACGTCTCGAGCTGTCTTAAATAACTGGGAGAGTAAGAGTGATTCTTAGCTTTAAGAAATTTGATAACCTTGTCTGTCTTGGCCTATTTGCATTTCTGCACGAACTCTGGCTTGCCCACTAAATCCATCAGAGTGTTTCTTAACCAGAAACCGTGGTGAACTGCTGGCTTACAGAAGAGCCCGGAGGAATCTGAAGAAAGGTATACAGGCCAGAAACATTGCTGGAGATTCCACACACCCGAGTCATAGACTGCCTGACCCCCTGCCCTCCGGGCGGAGGTACAGGACCATGAAAACACACACAAACAGACTGAGAAACAACTTCTTTCCAAGAGCTGTGACATCCATTACACCCTTGCACTTACACCCTCCACCTAATGACATAATGACATAATTTGCACTTTTTGTTGCAACTGTTGCTGTTTGTTATTTATTGTTGGTTGCTATTCATTTGTTTTTTGTTACAATAAAGTAAATTGATTTGAATTTATTCAGTCAAGTTCTATCACATTTACCACAGTGATGCTCTAATGTAAAATACCTTTTGGTAAATGATGGTGTTTCCTCACTGAATCTCGGTGGTTCATCTCTTGAACGGTCACTCTTCACAGACACAGAGCTGGACACATGTGAGCCTGTTCTTACACTAATGACACAAAGAACAGAGAGAGAAAAAACTTTACTACAGAAGGTTCCTCTGTCTTAGTTGAAGAGGTTTAATGTGTCAAATGGTTTGTGCAGTTCAATTAAGTTTAGTTTAATTCAAATTATGTCTGTAAAATGACATCTGAGGCGATTGTTTTCCAACTGTCATTTTTTGTTGAATATTACTTCATTCTGTTAAGTGTGTACTTAAAATGAATTATTTGTCGTCCCAAAACATCTACAGTCATGATGGAAGCACTTTACATGTGCCATTGTCAAGTCCTGTTTGCCAGCTATATTTTTATGTTCGAAGTAATAAAATTCTGCATTATTTAGGTTTGCTATGCACTAAATGTGCACACTGATGGACATCTAACCGGTTGTTTCATTTTCAATACAACGGAGATGCAAGATGTCACGAGAGACAAGATGTGAAATGAGAGAGCGAGTCCTTGCTGTAATACGAGAGACACAAAAAAAGTGTCAGCTTGAAATACAATACGAGACATGAAAGAAGTGTTGGCTTGAAATACCCGGATCGATCTGTTACAGTATATTCTGTTGCTATTGATGATGCAAATAGCTTTATAAGAAAATATCAGACTTAGGAATGTGGCGACTGACCAATCAGAATCTAATATTTTAGAGAACCAAATAATAAACATATTTATTTGTGATAAATGTTCCTGTAAATTAAATATTAGACCTGTTTTAAGCAATTTTTAACCTGCAATGATCTAAAAACAAAACATTATAGGACGTTCTAAATTGAACTTCAGCAAGAAGACAATAAGTGGGAAAAATCATTACTGTTAAAAAGGTTGTTCGTTACAAAAAATGAATGAATTAATTAAACTTAAATAGTGTTTAAAATGATTCTCTGAAAACAGACTCAGTCTTACCTCTGTTTCTCTGAGAGACTCGTCTCAGACAGAGTCCTTTTCTCGCTTCTCTGACATCCTGCAGCTAAACTGGCAAAGCAAACATCAGCTGCTCAGTATGACCCGCAGACGATGATATCTTACTAAGATGAATAACGTGATAGTTGATGATGAAAAAATGAGAATGTTGAGTTAGCAAAAAACAGGCTATTTAAAAAAATAAAATAAATAGGCAAGAACCTTAATAGAACAAATATATTGAGATTTTGCAATGTGTTCACTATATTTCAACAGATTAACAGACACGCTTCCATCTCCTCACAACATAAAAATATGAACTGTAGGAACAAACATGACAGCACTGCGTTCAAGACTTTTTAAAATTTACTTTCAGTATTGCAGTTTTCATATAATTTACACACATATTTACTCTTTTCATTCATTTGTTGAATTTTAATTCTGTTTCAATTGTCATTACTCGTGTTTACATTCATGCCCACAATCCACAATTTCATTAATCTATTGTAAATAAATAAAATCTGTTAGATTAATTAACTGACTTTCTTTTTTACACAACACATGGCACTAGATATAAGTACACTACAATGCTAATAAATACTGTAAAAACTAAAATGCATAGCCTATTTATTACCTTCTCTATTGCAGTTTACATTATTAATACTCATATTTGCTCAACCTTTAATTACTTGGATAAATTACAGTCCTTTTTTCATTTGATCATTATACTTCACAATCTGTTTTATTACTGTCAAATGCTTCTAGCCTTCTAATTGTGAATTATTATGGTTATATAGAATATGAATTATATGTAGAGGCTACTATGTGAACCAAAATATTCCACTTAATCACAGATGATTTTTTGTCACATGCTTCTTTGACAAAAAACGAAATAACATGAGAGCACATTTATAATGGGGTACATCATCTGTCTAATATAACGATCTGATTTAAAAAATACTTTCGATTTCGCATAATCACAAACCAACAGCCTAAAATGAATCAGAGAAAATGGAGGGGGAAAACATTCAGAAATGTATTAGGCCTATTCGTTTGCAGTAACGCTTTTCAATAAACTCAATAATGTAGCCTCAATAATGTGTTATAGCCTATCCGTGATCTTCAAACGTTAATAAACGCTCTGGAATAAAAACAGGCCTACTCTAATTCGCTTCACATTTACCAAATGACTGTAATAGAGGAGGTAGGCCTATTAAAACTTACGTGCACTAAGATGAGAATTTAGAAGTACTTGAAACGCTCGATGTTCTTCTGTCTTTTGCGCGTTGTTGCTTGTCACGTGATACGATTCCAAAACAAATTCCAGTCTCTGGTAAAAGATTCAGCTAATCAGCTGCTTGTGTGTTTCTAAACTTTGAGAACGATTAACAGCAACTGCAATCTTACGTCTTCATTTTCCATATAAGCCTTATTATTGTAGGTCATCGGTGCAGTGCGCGCGTTTCCAAACACATTAAAGCCTGGTTTAACGGTGCGCGTCCTCTGCAGTGACAGAGCCCCCCTCAGTGCTGCCCAGAGCGCCAGAACATCCGCTTTAGGGTGTGTCTGTCGCGTTTGCATGGATATTATAAAGTACAATAGCCTATAGTGTAAACAAAACGATTGGCTACCTTCTAGTGTTTAGCGCCTGTCATTTGCATTTAGTTGAGCTTTTCTCACGTTCTGGACGCTCTTACTGTTCTCTTTCTCCGTCCAAACGTCCGACTTTCTGCAAACGCCGCGCGGATCACTTTGACGTGTTTTTTTGTGTTTTTTTTTTGGCAAGCAATGCAAAAGCATCGACATATTTTTCCATCATCACAAAACAGTAAACAATAGCACAATTGTTCTTCTGGTATGCGATCGGCCAAGGACAAAAAAGAAGGAAGGAAGGGCCTCCCCAACTCCCAAGGACAGCTGTTATACTGTAATATAATAAAAAATTATACCTTCATCATACATCAGTCTCTAATGAAAGAGTCAAAATATAGTCTTTAATGTTAATAATCCTATAATTTAAATCTATTGCAGCTTTTCCTGAAATAAATATTTCACACTTGGCAAAATATTATATTTACTCAGTTCTGATTGACAATTTTAGTTTTATCGGTAAGACTTTAGTAGTTTAGCCTAAACAATTATATTTTGTGCCATGTTAAATATGAATAAAAATGTACATCAATAATGTACTTTACATCAATACTACTAAGTACTATCAGTACTACTGTATATCAATAATGATCAGGGGCAGGAGTAAAAAGTGGCCCTAGACTTGCTTTCCCATTTTTTATGGGTGAACTATCCCTTTAAATATACATAAATATAATTTTTACCATTTACAGATTTCTGTCTTGATTGTATATCAGCCAGATCAGCATAGTTTCCTCTCAAACAGTAATCTCAAGATTGCTGATACAATTTTATGTTTCACCTCTACAAATTCAACAACAAAAATAATAATAATAATAATGATAATAATAGTGTTTAATTTATATAGCACCTTTCCCAAACTCAAGGATGCTTCACAATGACAATAGCAAATAAACAATCAATTCATTCATAATCACTTAGGTGGACAATAGACATTTTGTCCAAGTCCAAGACATGCAAACAATCAAATACAAACAGAGAACCATAACAGGTTAAGAATCACGTTATGTAGTATTGGTTTAACAAAAAGTGAACTTTTCAAACAAAAAAATAATTGTTCTTAACTGTTTACTGTAAAAACAAACAAACAAATAAAAAAAGTACTGGTGATTTTCTGCAAGAACATTAACCGGTAATTTTACAGACGTTTCTGTAAACGGTAAAACAATGCAATGAAGTGCAACATTTCTAAAACGGGTGGTGATAAAGAAGATTATAATTGTTAAACAAAATGCATTAGTCTATTTAGAGTGGAACGAGTGAAAAGCACTTGCTGTTAATGCATTTAACTGGTATACTTGAAGTTTAGTTAATCTGGACTGATAAAGGAGAGGCTCCATCCACAGAAAATTACTGTGAAAATTAAACACAATATACTGGATATTTGTGCGTTAACAAATATTAAGAAATGTAACAAAAATAAAGAGAGCTTCCCTGCCTCCTTAACTAGCAATAAACAAGAGGAAATAGAAAATAAAATAGCACCCAACCCCTACAGCCTCTTTGAAAGTAAGCAGTACATAAACTATTTACAGTATTACACTTTCACAATGTTCTCCAAAAAATTGCTTTTACTAATACACAAAACAAACTAACACAAACTAACTCAATAATCACTGTAACTTGCTTTTTCAAGCTCTACATCCCACACCATCAATTCTCCCTCTGGGCTTTTTAAATGATGCTCTTCCCATCATCAGTCCACTGGTCCATGTGAGGGGCAGAGACCTGGTAATAGTACAGCGAGGAAACAAGGAGAGAAGAGGCATGGGAAACACATCAGAAAACTTACAGTAGACAACACATATATCTTCTGACTTAACACCAACACCCAGGCAAAATCTTAATATTGCCAAATCTCTTGATAAGGCATTAGCTAATATGTTTTCTGTCCCCTTCTTAAGGTGGATGTCAAAATCGAAGCTTTGTTTTATGAGTGACCAACGCATCAGTCTTTGGTTTGTGTCGGATATACATACAAGAAATGTCAAAGGATTGTGCTGGGTATATATGGTGAAAGGAACTTCCACCTACATAAACTTCAAAATGCTGAAGTGCCATTGTTAAAGCTAAGGCTCCTTTTCAACTGAGCTGTAATGGATCTGGGCTTCAGAGAATTGTTGTTAAGATCTTTTAAGAATTCAAGTTTCTAGGAGATATAATAGCATACTCATGAAGATCTACGTTTTTCATCTTCAGATTCACCGCTAAGGGGCAGCGAGAACGACCTTGGGCTGGGTAAATGCACTTTTACTGTCTGTTCAGGTCACATATGGTTTTAGTATGTTAATGTGGCAAACTCTGCTTTAGAATCTGTCATTCAATTGTTTTTCCCACTTTATAAGGTCTAGCTTGGAGAACAGATTCTGAGATGGGCAGAAGAACTACCACTGCATGTGTTCATGCAATGAATGCATTCAAATGGTTTATTATGCATAAGAGGAAACGAATGCAGCAGGGCCGGAGGAATGACCTGATTTGGCATATCAGCCTGCTGGCATATGTGGAATAACTGGCAGTAAGCAGAAACATCACACTTTAGACCAGGCCAGAATAAGTAAAGGTTTTGTAAATTCCAAAATGACCAGATAAAACATGCTCAAGTGCCAGAATCAATATCTGTGATCAATATCCTTGAGGTACAACAATTTTGGTAATGCTGTTATGATTTTCCCATTTACACATCAAGACATCATTGTTCCAGTCATAACCTTCTCATTCAACTAGTGGCTCCTGACCGTAAATTTAGGTGGGGTAGATTCTGGGTCTTATCACTAGTTTATGATAAAGATTTTGTAGGCTTCACAGTTTTCTCTAACTACTAAACACATACAGAACACCTTTGGCAAAGGTTGCATTATTCAGCCTGAGGGTGGAACATTAGGAGATTTTAAAGTCAGGTTCATCCTTTTATCAACCACTGGCAGATCTATCACAGCTGGGCATGGAAAAACTTTGCTCCCAGTTGAATGGTTCCCTGGAATAATATCAATTCTGTCTACAGAGAGTTGCTCACAAACTCTGATGCAAACTACTCTGGTCACTTTCCCTGTTAAAGGCAGATATTGTGTAAAGGGACTCATGATGTTTTATGAGGTAAATGTAAGGTTTAGGCATCAATTTGGAGATACAGGCTGCAGAAACCCTACTCCTTTTGATTTACTGGATACATCAAGAAAATAGAAACAAGCCAGCCTTCACCTGATCTGGCTTGAGCAAGCTTACGAGACACTTGAGCTCCAAACACTGATGGCCCTCTTACCCTATAAAGGTGAATTAATATGACGTTTTCTCACATCAATCACTGAGGTAGTGTTTGTTTCTAGAGAAAGAACTGGGCTGGAAGAGCTCAGCACCAGACCTGGGAGGGTAATTGATTAAATCACGGAAACGCTTGAAAATTCTCAAATGAGTCCAATATGACGTGTTTCCAATAATGCTGATTAATTCAAAAGTCTGAGCATCTTCTATAAACTGTATGCAATTAAATAACATTTAATTTGTTAAAGTAACACTATATGAGGTGGTTTAAATTTGCTATCAAATAAATGCATGTCTGTATAAATACTAAAACTGCTACAAAGATAGATTTTCATTGTCTTGTGCAGATACTCTCAGTCGAGAATATTTGAATATATAACACTTATTCTATATTCGGAAATACAGACATCACATCACACATTTATTAATCTTCATAGACACAGTAGTGAGACTCTTCTGTGGTTCCTCACCTGATCATTACTGGTCCTCGTTACTGATCGACATCCATCTGGGAAACAAGCAATCTCTTTCTAGTCTGTCAGATAAAACCAGAAGAAAAAATAGTCAGTGTTCAGCAGAAAAAAGTGCAAATTAGTTACTATATTAGACTATTTATTTAGCATAAAATAAGTTATATTAAATTCCTGTAAATCAGATTAATTACTGATTTTACATGATCTTGCATAGATATTAAAAAAAACAATATTTTGGTTTTTAAACATAATTTAAAGCATTAATTACGTTTATATGTTAGTGTGACTGCAGAAGAGCCTGTAACTCCTATTGAGTCACTGTGAAGGAGAAACACATGCTGATGAGTGTATGGTTTATGTGACTGATGAAAAGGAGCAAATACACATTCTGGATTACAACAAGACCTTTGAGCGAAATTTTCACGAGTTTAAACATGTTTGTAGTGGTCTAAGTAAAACAAAGTGAAGAAATGTGACGTGTTACTCGTCAAATTCAAAACAGGACAGACGAGACAGAGACATTGATCTTGTGATCCTGGACGGCTGTCTGTCCAAGACTATATGTATATGTACATGAAGCTTTCTTTAATACCACAGAAAGACATTTACTCACCTCAGTTTACAGTTTGAGTCTCGCAGCACATCATTGAGCTGCTTCTTGGAGTCTTGTATGTTATTGTTTTTCAGATCAAGCTCTTTTAAAAACTGCAGAGCTTTTGTGTTTGTCAAAGACTGAGTTAAAGAAGAAACATCCGTAATGGCACAGTCATTTAGACTAGAAAGAGACAAACAGAATAACAGGAAAATATAATTTTACAAACAAATCATTTAGGTTAAGAATTACACAAACATGTTCTCAGACTCTTAAAGACCGTGTATAAAGTGCCTTGACTGTTGTCACTTGACTGAAGTGATTTTACGTATTTTGATTTGTATATGTGAATGTTACTGACCTCAATCTCTCCAGTTTACAGTGTGAATCCTTCAATACATCACATAAGTGATTCACTCCTGTGTTTTTTATTTGATTCATACTCAGGTCCAGCTCTCTCAGGTGTGATGGGTTTGATTTCAGAGCTGAAGTCAGAATGAGACACTGTTCCTCTGTAATGCTACATCCACGCAGACTGAAGACAGAAAGAGAAAAGACAATGAATCATATTCATGTTAAATTCCTGAGGGAGTGTGAATAAAATGCATAATGAGTAAATGCCATAAAGTCACTAAAAGACCAGCAAATACATGGAAAATTAATTGTATGATCACAAACCAAAAATTGAACACTTGAGGATACTAGTAACAATCTAAGTATAGAGTATCTTCAGTTGGACAAATACGTACATTTTTCATTGTAGATTAAAATAATGGATTAATCTAGAAACATCTAATAAATTGTTTCAAAGTCTAATGCTCTTTCTACAGATACATATACAAATTCATTATCTAATAGTACTTATAAATCTTTCTTCAGATGGAGAAGGTGAGGTGCCATAAAGTATGTGCCTTGAGTGTGTTGTCTTAAACAAAAAACTAAACTTTAATCAAACTGTAACAGCTACAGTATAATGATACTAACTATAGTTTCTCCAGCTTGCATTGTGGGTTCATCAGTAGATCACAGATGTTTTCAACTCCATAGCCTCCTAATTTATTCATACTCAGGTCTAGTTCTCTCAGGTGTGATGGGTTTGATTTCAGAGCTGAAGTCAGAGCAGAACAACCTTCATCTGTCATATCACAGCATCTCAACCTACAATGAGACAAAATATCCATTCTGTACCATTCAAATACCAAAACACTTTTCTCTTTCTTGTATGTGAATTTTCCTCACCTCAGTCTCTCCAGTTTACAGCGTGAATCCTTCAGTATTTCACGTAATTGATTTACTCCTGTGTTGTACATTTTATTCTCACTGATGTCCAGCTCTTTCAGATGTGATGGGTTTGATTTCAGAGCTGAAGTCAGGATGAAACTCTGATCTTCAGTAAAACTGCATCTACTCAGACTTAAGACAGACAGTGAAAAGACAATGAATCAGATCCATGATGACTTTGATTATTATTATTTTTAAGATTATTTAAGATTATTTTTTTTATTTGTCACATACACGATTATATAGAGAGTATATAACCAGCAGTGAAATGTATTCTCTGCATTTAACCCATCCTAAGTGAACACACACCCGAAGCAGTGGGCAGCCATGTTACGGCGCCCGGGGAGCAGTTGGGGGCTCGGTGTCTTGCTCAAGGACACCTCAGTCGTGGTATTGAAGGAGGAGAGAGCGCTGGTTATTCACTCCCCCACCAACAATCCCTGCCGGACCTGAGATTCGAACCCACAACCTTTGGATTACAAGTCCGACTCTCTAACCATTAGGCCACGACTCCCCCCCCTGAAGAGCTACAGAAGTCATTTAGTCTTTAACCGTGTAACACTACTTCTGTGTTCTAGAAACTGTTGTTTCTTCTTTCATTTTTAAACCATTTATTTCGTTATTATTATTACAGCAAAACATGCACAATCAGTAAATTTTATCAAATACTTTAAATGCAATTATTTACTAGTTAGCTGTACTGGGTAGATTACTTACAAGTTGTAGTCCATTACTGATTACAAAATACATTTCATTTTCATTTAACTATTTATAAAACACAACATAGTTGTCCACTGTGTTGTACTCAAGTCGAAATATAAAAAGATAAATAAAAAAATAAAAAATAATTTCATAATCAATTTATGAAGAATGGCAACAAAAATGTCTTTGTGTATTTAGGCGGCAGATCTGACAAAGGCAGGCCGTTCCATAATTTTGGTCCAACAACCCCAAACACACAGTCACCTCTCAACTTTAGTCTTCCTCTGGGAAGAAAAAAGTAGGAGCAAGAATGGAGCCTTGAGGGGCACCACAGGTAAGTGGAGCTATGCAAGAAGCAGAACATCCAGTAACTACTGAGAAAGTTTCATTGCTAAGATCAAATTTAAACCTCTTTCTTAAGACACCCAGGCACTGATCAAGATGCAAAGATAGCCATGGTCAACGGTGTCACTGCACTCAAATCTAACAGCAATAAAATTACTAAATCACCAGTCAACAGAAGTCATTTAAAACTTTTGAAAGAAGAGACTCGGTACTGTTTTTTACCCTAAAACCAGACTGACATTTTCAAAGAATGCTGTTTCTATACATGAAGCTCTTTAATTGATCTAACCATTTCTCAAATTGATCTCAAATTGATCAAATTGAGTGCTGAGGAGCACCTATCTAGGTTTAATTCCAGCTCTGCAAATGTCTTAGACTTAGTAGCACCTTTAAAAACTTCACATCATAAACCTAGATCTGAGCCCTGGCTAGATGATACCATAGGATTTGCTTGACTTGCAGAAGAGCAGAGTGTAAATGGAAATTTTCAATCTGGTTTTAGAAAACCCGCAAACATCCTCTGTGTTTGACTGCAGGGCTTAGACAGCAAAAAACTTTTATTCGGTCATTCTATGATTTGGCCATGAACATGAAACAAGTGATAACGGTTACTCTCAATCTAGTTCTATCTACACTATCCTGTTCAGATGATGACACACTGTCTTCTTTACTGCTTTATAACTGAATCGACTTTGTGTCATAATTGATGAACTTGCAATAACACACTCTACGGAGACTGCACTGTTGAAGTTTTAAATAAAGATTCATATACATATAATGATATAGTCTATACAGTCATGTAATCAGTTACTATACAGCACTGCTAGTTAGACTCCTAATTTGAACTGTGTGTTAGTACAGTCAGCACAGTATAATCATACTAACAGTAGTATATACAACTTGCATTGCGGGTTCATCAGCAGATCACTGAGGTTTTCAAATCCAGAGTCTCCTAATTCATTCAAACTTAGGTCCAGCTCTCTCAGGTGTGATGGGTTTGATTTCAGAGCTGAAGTCAGATCAAAACAATCTTCATCTGTCATATCACAGTATCTTAACCTACAATGAGAGAAAAGGAGAAATGAAAAAAAGAACCCCATTTATTTGCTCTTTGATTTTTTCACCATATCACAAAATACTAGAGTATAAATAAATAAAAGTATAATGTGGATTTAGCACTTTCACAAGATGCTGAATATAAGGTGCCTTGGTTTGAACTGTTAAAGTAACTTTATGTGAATGTTACTGACCTCGGTCTCTCCAGTTTACAGTGTGAATCCTTCAGTACATCACATAAGTGATTCACTCCTGTGCTTCTCATTTGATTCTCAGTCAGGTCCAGCTCTCTCAGGTGTGATGGGTTTGATTTCAGAGCTGAAATTAGGGTGATAAACTGTTCTTCTGTAATTCTGCATCTCCACAGACTGATTACATAAAGAGAAGGAACAATGACTTAAATTAATAATGTACATCTTAGTGAGGAGCTACTGTCATTCAATCTGTACTTCTCATGCAGGGGCGGTGCCAGAGAATGTTGAACGCAGGTGCTGAGGGGGTGCTAGATCAATGACGGGGGAGCTGGGCAATTAATAGTAAATATGACCAAAACAGGTTGTTATTATTATTATTTTTATATGAATAATAAAATCACTATATAGGCGCATTTCAAATGTTTATGAGGAATGTGGGAGTATTATCTCGCTTAGCCTACTGCATGGGGGCGCGCACGCAATTATTTTTATTTATTTATTTTTTCCTGCGGAAAGAGCTTATACTCCTGTCATTTTTGGATGCGCTTTCTGTCGTCTCATGCAGTCTCCGTGAATGGAGCGCGTCACAACAATGAACCAGCTCACAGACATAAGAAATAAATCTGCAGAAAGCTTTTAAAACCAATTATAATAAAAAAACAAATCTTCTCTGATTATGTAGTCCGTATAGGTACATTTCTCTATTAAAGGCACGTCCACTGTGGAGATGGCGAGTCTGAGAAAGCACTAGTTTATTAATAATTAAAATGTATTTTTCCCCGATGCATTCATAATCATTACTTTAGCCGGTGCTTTGCGGCAAGTGTCATGCGTGCCTTTGAGCGCGGAATAATAAGCCTAAATAATAGGCATAAATAATAACCTAAATGGTTATTATACTATCAATTTAATATAAATGTGCGAATAGTTGACTAGAAAAATATTTAGTCAGGCAGGCCAACAGTACTTGGCACAAGGAACCGATCCATTTTTAAAATAAAATGCTGACGTTACATGCCACAGCAAATCACGTTATTTCATTGCAGTATTTATGCATGTGTTTAATGAGTCAAATGTTTTTATTTTATTTCATTTTTTATGTGGGTGCTTTGGTTTTTCTTGGGGGTGCTGGAGCACCTGCTAGCCCCTCCCTAGCGCCGCCCATGTTCTCATGGTCTGTGTTAGGTTCAAATGTGTCACACTAGTTGAGTATGCTGAAAGCTGTTGTTTCTTCTTTTTCATTTTTTAATATTACTATTTGTAACTGCTGTACGGTATAATGATACTAACTCTAGTTTTTCCAGTTTGCATTGTGGGTTCATCAGAAGGTCACTGAGGGTTTCAAATCCAGAGTCTCCTATTTTATTCTCACTGAGGTCCAGCTCTCTCAGGTGTGATGGGTTTGATTTCAGAGCTGAAGTCACAGCAGAGCAACCTGTATCTGTTATGTAACAGAATCTTAACCTACATTGGGAGAAAGAGAATAATGAAAGAAAACAATAAACAAAACAAAAAACCCGACAAAAGGAAGGATCATCATATTTAATTCACAAGATCACAAAATACTACAGTGAAACAAATAATGTGAATTTAGACTCTTTACAAGATACGGAGTATGAAGTGTTTTTGTTTAAACTGCTTAAGTGATTTTAAGCATTTGTATGTGAATGTTACTGACCTCAATCTCTCCAGTTTACTGTGTGATTCCTTCAGTATGTCACATAAGTGATTTACTCCAGTGTCTTCCAGTTCATTCCCACTGAGGTCCAGCTCTCTCAGGTGTGATGGGTTTGATTTCAGAGCTGAAGTCAGGCTGAGACACTGTTCTTCTGTAATACTGCAAATATGCAGACTGAATACAAAAGAGAGCGAGAGAGAGAAATAGGTCCCAGATCTATGATGATCATTTGCATTAAAAGTGCATTGCAAATACCACTAAGTACCACAAAATATTCTTCATATTCAAAATGAAATCAGTTCACATCAATTTCAAGACTGGCTCTTCTGTGTCAGTCACCCTTGGTTTGTTCTAATGAGTTTAGGTCTGTTGTTCACTTTCTACTCAGTAAAACAGGTTTTGTTTGATGAGCAATGAACAATGTCTACAGCATTTATTCATAATGTTAATGAATGAATTTATTAATAAACATTTTTATTTATTTATTTATTTTTATTATGCAAGTAAAGAATGTGACAATGTTTACATGTACCAAATACAGAACCCCATGGACCAAACATATAACATATAAGAGAAAAAACAAAAACAAAAACAAAAAACACCAAGTTTAGAAGGTGACAATATTTACATGTGCCAAAATGTAGAAACACTTGAACAAACAAACATATATACTGATGGCCAACATTACAAGTCCATTCTGATTAACTCCTGTATTTGCATTCATATGTCCGTGAGCATGCGCGTGTGCGTGTGTGTGTCATTGTGTCTAGGGTTGGGGAAGGAAGCATACAACTGAAACAGTATCACAATAGATTGATAACAGATATAAGTAGTGAAAAAATAAATAAATAACAATAAATAAATAAAGACAATTAATAATAATAATAATAATAATAATAGAGAGAACAAATGTTATTAGCAACAATAATTACCATAATAATATTAATCATAATGATTAATAAACATTTTTAGAAAGATTAATGAATACTACAAAACATGTACAACCCATTATTAGTTTGTTAGCTAATACATTAACTATTGTTAATGAATGAGACCTTATTGTAAAATGTTACCGTCTTCTCAATATTGCCATAACTCACTTTAGTCTCACAAATCAACATTCAAACATGCCACAAACTAAACAATTACAAGTTAAAAAGAAAGTTTGCTCTTAAAAAGATTGAGTGTGATTCTCAAACACGATTCTGCTTTGCACTGGAAATGTTGTTAAAATCCTTAAGCAGAAGACATTCAAACAAGTTTTTGAAAAGGTAGATTTAAAGAAATTACAATCCATTCTGGTCACACATGCTCTTGCTACACTTTTATAGTATATGCTGCACAAAAATGAGACATCTTGCAGTTATGAATAGTTGTGTTGTGTGTGTGTGGGGGGGGGACATAAAAACATCAAAGTTATTTTCTGTCAGTCTGTTAGGAAAGAAATCTGTGTTTATAGTGCAGATGTAATTTTTTTTCCCCCAATTCATCACTTACAGTGCCTTGCAAAAGTATTTATACCCTTTTTTTTTTTATGTTGCTGCCTTCAACCGCTTTAAATTACTTGTTTTTCCACATCAATCTACACTCCATACACCATATTAACAAAGCAAAAACAGAATTGTCACAACTTCGTAAATTTATTAAAAATAAAAAAACTGAAATAAGTACATTGCATAAGTATTCATACCTTTAATTAAATATTTAGCTGAAGCACCTTTACAGTCTCAAGTCTTTTTTTGTTTGATGTGACAAGCTTTTCTCATCAGCATTTGGCAATTATCTGCCATTCTTCTCCTCACCTCTTCACCTCTCAAGCTCTGTCAGGTTGGATGGGGGCAGATGCACATTTTCAGGTTTCTCCAGAAATATTTGACTGGGTTTAATCCCAGGCTGTGGCTGGGCCCCTCAAGGACATTCACAGAGTTGCCTTTAAGCCACTCTTGCTGTGTGCTTAGGATCACTGTCCTGTTGGAAGGTGAACCTTCTGCCCAGTCTGGGGTTCTGAATGCTCTGGAATGGGTTTTCATTTAGGCTATCTCAATATTTTGGTGCATTGAGCTTTTCTTCTACTCTGACAAGTCCCTCAGTCCCTGCCGCTGAAAAACAGCCCCACAGCATGAGACTGCTACCAGCACACTTTACTTTTGGGATAGTACTCTGCAGGTGATGAGCAGAGCTGGTTTCCTTCAAACATGATGCTTAGAATTGAGGTTCATCAGACCAGAGAATCTTGTTTCTCACAGTCCGAGGGTCCTTTAGGTGCTTTTCTGCAAATTCCAAGTGTGTTTTCATGTGTCTTCACTGAGGAGAGGATTGAGTTTGGCCACACCGCCATAAAGCCCAGATTGGTGGAGTGTTGCAGTGATGTTTGTCCATCTGTAAGTTTCTCCGATCTGCATATATGATCATGGAGCTCAACTAGAGTGACCATCAGGTTCTTGGTCACCATACTAACCAAAGCCCTTCTCCATCAATTGTTCAGTTTGGCCAGGAGGCCAGCTCTAGGAAGAATCCTGGTCGTTTCAAACCTCTTCTATTAAGGGTAACATAGACTACATGCTTCTGTGACCCTTCAATGAAGCAGAACTCTTCCCTAGATATGTGGCTTGACACAAACCTGTTTCTGAGCTCAGAACAGGCAGTTCTTTTGACCTCAGGGCTTTTTTTTTTTTTTTGCTCTGATATGCATTATCAGCTATTAGACCTTTTATTAAGATGTGTGCCTTTCCAAATCATACCCATTCAATTAAATTTGTCACAGGTTAACGTCACTCAAAAGGGCTTTTCACACTGCGCTTAACCCCGGGTTATCTTCGTTCTAAACACCGCTTTTAACCCCGGGTAAAGACACGTTTCACATCTGTAATTTGAAAGCGGTGTTAGCACCACATTTTACCCGGGGTTATGAAACCCTGCTCCGGAGCCCCGCATTGCGGTGCTAAGTTTGTTCAGTGTGAAACAGAGCGGTGTTTGCTTGTTGCTGCTGGACGCTTGGCAACAGACAGCCAATCAGAAATGAGCAGCGAGGCTCATGTCACGTCAGGAAACGCGCGTCGTGTAAACTGCAGCCGGTGAGAAGAAATATCAAAAGATGGAAAGAGTGAATAGGAGACGGTATTATTCTTACCCTACTGTACAAGTAAACACTAACGTTAGTCTCTCCACACTTAAAATAAATTCAAAGAAATATTCACATACTTTGCTCCTTGTTTTCTTTCTTTTGTACTTTTGTCTTTGTTTTCTTGGCTTTATGCGTCTCATGAGGCCGTTCACATGCCGGCGCTTTCTCCTTCTTTCCAAAGCGTTCTGTAGCTTGCGCTCCCATGGCGTCTGCCGTTGCTAAGCAACCATGACCTGCGTTCTTCATGAAGACGCAGAAGTTTCAGCAAAGGATAAATGGATTTCCAGCACTAAATCGCTTGCAGTAGCTCTGCTACTATATTTATTTAAAAATGGCTATCCCTGCCTGTACAGCTATGATCAGCTGTTCCTCAATCTTCGCTGATCTAAAGACATAAGCGGCGACGTTGTTTTTAATAACTGGCAAGACGCAAAAAGCCGTGTAAACAGGTTGCCTGCTGTTCGTCCAATCAGTGACAGTGACACCGCAAATATGCAAATAAGAACGTTAACCCGGGGTTTAGGAATGTACAGTGTGAAACCTCTGTTAATGAAAACCCAGGGTTAACCGTTAACCCCAGGTAAGGGCTTTTCACACTTTAAATTGTTAACCCTGGGTCATCCTAAACCCCGGATAAGCGGAATCCTGGGTTATCTGTAATCACGTTTCACACTGCTCATACTATACCTGGGATTAACTGTTAACCCTGGGTATTCATTAACAGACGTTTCACACTGTACAGTCCTAAACCCCGGGTTAACGTTCTTATTTGCATATTTGCGGTGTCACTGTCACTGATTGGAGGAACAGCAGGCAACCTGTTTTCACGGCTTTTCCCGCGTCTTGCCAGTTATTAAAAACATGTCTCAGTGTATGTCTTTAGATCAGAGAAGATTGAGGAACAGCTGAGCATAGCTGTACAGGCAGGGATAGCCATTTTTATATAAATTTAGTAGCAGAGCTACTGCAAGCGATGTAGTGCTGGAAATCCATTTATCCTTTGCTGAAACTAATGCATCTTCATGAAGAGCGCAGGTCATGGTTGCTTAGCAACGGCAGACGCAATGGGAGCACTACAGAGCGTTTTGGAAAGAAGGAGAAAGTGGTGCGCTTAGTGTTTTAAACGCGTTCTTAGGCGCCACATGTGAACGGCCTCATGAGACGCATAAAGCCAAGAAAACAAAGACAAAAGTACAAAAGAAAGAAAACAAGGAGCAAAGTATGTGAATTTTCTTTGAATTTATTTTAAGTGTGGAGAGACTAACGTTAGTGTTTACTTGTACAGTAGCGTAAGAATAAGGGGCCATTCACATATCACGTCTTTTGCTCGCTCAAGTTCGTTATTTCAAATGTAGACACGCGGCAGGCGCGCTCATAATGGAAGCAACGCGCACGCGGTGCGACGCGCTCATTTTTTCCAGGCGCGTCCATGGAGAGCGCAGGTCATGGTTGCTTAGCAACGGCAGACGCCAAGGGAGCGCAAGCTACAGAACGCTTTGGAAAGAAGGAGAAAGCGGCGCGCCTAGCGTTTTCCACGCATTTTTAAGCGCGACATGTGAACGGCCCCTAATACCGTCTCCTATTCACTCCAGTTCACACGCTTTCAGTCTTTTGAAATTTCTTCTCACCGGCTGCAGTTTACACAAAGCGCGTTTACTGACGTGACATGAGCCTCACTGCTCAATTTCTGATTGGCTGTCTGTTGCCAAGCGTCCAGCAGCAACAAGCAAACACCGCTCGTTTCACACTGAACAAACTTAGCACCGCAATGCGGGGTTAACACCACAAATGCGGTGCTAACCCTGCTCCGGAGCAGGGTTTCATAACCCCGGGTAAAATGCGGTGCTAACACCGCTTTCAAATTACAGGTGTGAAACGTGTCTTTACCCGGGGTTAAAAGCAGTGTTTAGAACAACGATAACCCGGGGTTAAGCACAGTGTGAAAAGCCCTGTATAGTACGAGCAGTGTGAAACGTGATTACAGATAACCCAGGATTCTGCTTATCCGGGGTTTAGGATGACCCAGGGTTAACAATTTCAAGTGTGAAAAGCCCTTCTGTAGTAACATCTATAAGCAATATGAATGCTCCTGAACTAAATTTCAATTGTCCCAGACAAGGGTATGAATACTTATGCAAATGGAATTATTTAAGTTTTTTATTTTTAATAAATTTGCAAAGATGTTAAAAACCTGTTTTTTGCTTTACCATTATGGTGTATGGAGTGTAGCTTAATGTGGGAAAAAAGTAATTTAAAGCAGTTTAACATAAGGCAGCGACATAAAACGTGAAACAAATAAGGGGTATGAATACTTTTGCAAGGCACTGTATTTGAGGAGTTTTCTAAGCTCAAAAACAAACAAACAGTAGTGTGGTTATGAGTATTTCAAGGTTCAAGGTTCTTGTTTATTTGTCACATACACAATCATACAGGGTATAATCAGTAGTGAAATGTAGGTCAGGACAGGTCCGCTCAATGGACAGTGCAAGAAAATAAAAATAAAAGATGATACATAACACAGGAGCATATATTTAAATATAGGTAGGAATAAGATAAAAAAAAAATAATAATAATAATAAGTAAAAACAATAAAATAAAATGAGTAAAATGTGCAATACAGTCTACTGTGGGTTTAATAAATATTAATATAACCAGGGATGTGCAAGAGGAATGGGATGTGCAAGGAATGTGCAAACAGGTTGTACCAGGTATGTACACATAGCAGCAATGCGGAAGATGGAGAAAGATGGGTGTTACAGTTAATTAAATGAGTCCTGTAGATGTTAGGAGACTGAGTTCAGGAGCCTGATGGCCTGTGGATAGAAGATCCTCCTCCTGATTTGAGTCCTTGATTATTTTTGCAGCTCTGCTTTTGCAGCGTTTGAGGAAGATGTCCTGCAGAGAGGGGAGGGTAGACCCAGAGATGCGCTCAGCTAAGCGCACGACTCTCTGCAGAGCTTTGCAGTCCTGTTTTGTGGCGTTACTGTACCACACTGAGATGCACTGAGTCAATACACTTTCTATGGCCCCTGAATAGAAAGTTTTCAGGATTGCTGGTGAGACCCTGAATTTCCTCAGCTGTCGCAGATGGTACAGTCTTTGCCTGGCTTTCTTGACCTGTGTTTGAATGTGTGCAGTCCAAGTCAGGTCCTCGGAGATGTTTACACTGAGGTACTTGAAGCTGCTCACCCTTTCCACAGGGGTCCCGCTGATCATAAGAGGAGTGTAGGGCCGCTGCTGTCTCTTCCTGAAGTCTACAATCAGCTCTTTAGTTTTGCTCACGTTCAGAGAGAGACAGTTGTCCTGGCACCATGATGTTAGTCTCTCTACCTCACCCAAGTATGCGGTCTCATCATTGTTGGAAATGAGGCCCAGAACCACAGTATCGTCAGCAAATTTAACAATAGAAGTGGAGCTGTGAGAGGACACACAGTCGCGTGTGTAGAGAGAGTAGAGCAGGGGACTCAGAACGCAGCCCTGCGGGGCTCCTACGTTCAGGGTGATTTTAAAATATAACAAAATCTAATTACAAGTATATACTTTTTATTTTTATTGCCCATAATCAAACTGATTGCTTAGTCAATGGTACTTCTTGACATCTTGTCTATCTTTACATCTCTTTGGCCACGTACACACTGCAAGTTTCAGGAGTGACAACCGCATTTAAATGCGGGAGTGAGTCCCGTAAATTATCGTTCCATGTGTGTACAGAACAGCACTCACTCCCGCATTTGTAACCATAGCAACATTCTGTCGTCTTGCAGGAGTGAATAAAAATTTAGCCGTTTGTTATGTGCCATTTTTGACTAAAGACTCTTTTTGTCCGTCGATTTTAAAGGTGCTGTATGTAGGATTTTGACTCTACTAAAGCATAAAAATACCATAATATGCTTGCAGACATTTAGGAAACATGTTAAGTTAACATACTTGTTTATCTGTAAAACAATGCTACAGTCAGTTATTCTCCTTTTAAAATGTGCGGTCCGGCCCGGAATGTCTGTGTTTGTTATGGTTTGTGAAACCCGCCCACTGCCAGTTTACCCAATTGTATTTTGGCACTCCGGGTTGCCAGTTGCCGGAAAACACAGCGTATTTAATTTAATTCATCGTCATGTGCGCTCGTTCCTGTTGGTGTCGTTAATCTGGCATCCTGAGCATGCTCAAATCTGAGGAGGAGGGGCTGGTGAAAAAAACAGTCTCCAATATTTTGAATTTGGACTGCAATACCTAGTTCAACCGCTATGTGTCAATCCTACATACAGCACCTTTAACTAAACTACCGCTGATAGACGTGCAGCGTTGTGTTTATGCTCGGGAGGCTGCTTTAGAGAGTGCTGTCTTGCAGTGTCGCCATGTCCTCATATTTACAAGCACTTTCAGGCATGTTGTTTGGTCTTAGCACATAAAGATAGGCACTTAATGGAGTTAATAAAGTGGTCTGTCGCGGATATGAGATGATTTTTTTTTTGGTGTTATAAAACAAAGCATTTGGGTGTTTTAGTGTTTTTGTGCTTGTCCTGTTTTTTTTTTCCTATGAAGATCTTGCAACACTGACACTTTACCGCAGGGCTCAGGAGCGCAGCTAGCCCTGTGCCAAGTTAAAGGGGTCATATGATGCGATTTCAAGTTTTCCTTTCTCTTTGGAGTGTTACAAGCTGTTTGTGCATAGATCTGATCCCTGAAGTTGCAAAGACTAAAGTCTCAAAACCAAAGAGATATTCTTTATCAAAGTTAAGACTCTGCCACGCCCCCCTAAAACGGTTCGTTCAAACACGCCCCCACATCTCTACGTCACGGGAGATTTTCATAACAACGCCCAAACATATACGCAATGAAAGAGGGCGGAACTATTATTCTCGCTGTAGTATTGTTGCTGCCGCCGGTGCCATGTCCTGGAGACGCTGTTTCATTGTGAAAGCGAAACTGCTTTGTTTGGGCTTCCAAAAGAGGACATAACTAGAAATCAGTGGTTAAGTTGTATTTACAACACTGTTCCAGAGCAGTACAATGCAAATATTCGAGTGTGTGCAGCACATTTTACGGAGGACTATTTCCTGAACTTGGAAGCTACAATGCTGGCTTGCACAAAGGCTGTTTCTATAAAGTGGGGCAATTCCAACGTCGCAAGGACAGTCTGGCGCTTCTGACCACTGTAAGTACATTTCTGCCACTGACGATTCAAACGTGAGTTTTGAGCAGTGTAGAGTAGTGCTTGTTGTTTGTGTTTCTCCGATCACAAATGCAGACATGGTAATGTTTACGCGGCACGATGCAACGCGGTGCGAAAAAAGACAGTACTGAATGCAACAAATGCCTCGTTTGTAATGGGTTTTTGTGTGGTCGCGCCATGAAACGGCATCACAATACGGTGAGGGGCGTAACATTTCCGTCTCACGCTTGAGGTATTCGGCCAATCACAATGCACTGGATAGCTGGCCAATCAGAGCACACCTCGCTTCTCAGAACGATGAGCTTTGTAAAAGTCGAAGCGTTTCAGAACTTTAAACCACATAAACACATTGCATTACACCAAATACACAAAATAATGTTCTTTTTAGCAGCATTTTCTTGCATCTCACATACAGACGAATATACTGATGCACATTCAAATACATCATTAACAACTAGTTGTTCAGTTCAGTTCCGTACACACTGCATAGAATTTCTGTAAATGCGGTTGTCACTTCCTGTATTTTAGTGAACTATGTGTGTACAGAACGCAATTAAGGAGTAAAAGTTTAACTGACAACCGAATTTAGCTGCAGTGTGTACGTGGCCTTTTTAATTCTGAGAAAAAAACGTCTCAGGTTATGTATGTAACCATCAGAGCATGTGAGCGAAGCGGAGCGGCGTGACACTCCGCTCAATATTCCGCTCTGTGGGCGTGCGCTCCGCTTAGTCGCTCACGGTCAAAGCATAATGCTCCGCTAATATTCCGCTCACGCTCTGACATAACATTTCTCTGGTAGGCCTAATTGTGTGTTTTTTCCCCGTTTATAATGAAATTCGTACCAGTTATGTTTCAGGGTGACGTTCATCTTGCACTTTTTCAAATTAATTTTAGTAATTTAAATGTAATGTATGTCTTGTTTTTGAAGCCACTTGGCAAACCTTCCTAAAAAATTAAATAACTGAAAAAGTAGGGTATATTTGATTTTCATTAGGCCTACTTTATTTCCATGAAAACACAGCTTCAATTATTGTGCAACAGAACATTCAAAACGCACACATGATTAAATAAATGTACATAGAATTTCACAAAATACACCTTGCTTATCAGGCCCATGAAAAGCACACATACAATAATTATTTAGTGGCGTTAATAAAAGAAACACTTTCTAAAAGACCAAAACTGCAGGGAAATGCGGTCTATTAAAACATCTGTCAATCTTTACAGGATTTTAGAATTTACTTTCAGAAATATTAGTCAAACTATTGCTTATTCCACAGATTCTCGAACTAGCAAATTACCAAAGGGCAGGTGCGGCGCCAGAGAATTTTGAACGCAGGTGCTGAGGGGGTGCTAGATCAATGACAGGGGGAGCTGGGCAATTAATAGTAAATATGACCAAAACAGGTTGTTATTATTATTATTTTTATATGAATAATAAAATCGCTATATAGGCGCATTTCAAATGTTTATGAAAAATGTGGGAGTATTATCGCGCTTAGCCTACTGTATGACATGGGGGCGCACATACAATCATTTTTTTATTTATTTTTTTCTGCTGAAAGAGCTTATACTCCCGTCATTTTTGGATGTGCTTTCTGTCGTCTCATGCAGTCTCCGTGAATGGAGTGCGTCACAACAATGAACCAGCTCACAGACATAAGAAATAAATCTGCAGAAAGCTTGAAAACCAAAAAGAAAATATATATATCTTCTCTATGTAGTCCGTATAGGTGCATTTCTCTATTAAAGGCACGTCCACTGTGGAGATGGCGAGTCTGAGAAAGCACTAGTTTATTAATAAATAATTAAAATTTCTTCTTTTTCCCCGGTGCATTCATAATCATTACTTTAGCCGGTGCTTTGCGGCAAGCTTTGTGTGCAGAGACCTTTATGCGTGCGTTTGTGCGTGGAATAATACGCCTAAATGCCTATATTACCGGATGGTTTAGTAGGTTATTATACTAATCAATTTAATATAAACGTGCCACTAGTTGACTAGAAAAATCTTTAGTCGGGGGCAGGCCTACTTGGCACAAGGAACCGATCCATTTTTAAAATAAAATGCTGACATTACGTGCGACTGCAAATCACGTTGTATTGCATTGCAGTATTTATGCATGTGTAATGAGTCAAATGTTTTTATTTTATTTAATTTTTCTTGGGGGTGCTGGAGCACCTGCTAGCCCCTCCCTAGCGCCACCCATGCCAAAGGGCATTTTGGGTTGAGCGAGCGGTGCTGAGCGTATTGAGGGAGCGGAGCGAAATCTTCAGAAGGCGCTCTCCGCTCTGAAGGAAATATGACTGCTACGCTCCCCACTCCACTCCGCTCACATGCTCTGGTAACCATGGTTCTCTGAGAAGGGAATGAGGCACTGCATCCTCTAGAGGTCGCTATGGGGAACGCCTTCAGCGTGACCGGTGTCTGAAGCATACAGTATAAAAGGGTGCCGGGAGAACACTCTCCTGGAGAGTTTATTTCTAAGGGGAGCACAGCTAGCTCACTCAGCAAGCAACCCGCCAGGCAGGCAGAAGATGGCCCAGAAATCTGGCATGAGCAGAGGCCCAACTTCAAAAATAGAAGGGGGACTCAAACGCTCAATCTAGGAACGGTGCACTGCTAGGCTCAACCAACAAGGAGAGCAGTTTAACAGGGAGGCAGAGAGAGGCCTAACAACCTGAGGCTGCTGCTCAATGGAGCTCAAAGGAGCGGAGGACTTGACGAGAGGAGGCCTAAGACACTCAATTGGGAGCGGCATGTTCAAAGGTAACCCTCTAAGGCATTGGTCTCAAATTCAATTCCTGGAGGGCCACAGCTCTGCACAGTTTAGCTCCAACCCTAATCAAACACACCTGATCCAGCTAATCAAGGTCTTGAGGATTACTAGAAACTTCCAAGCAGGTGTGATTTAGAGCTGGTTGGCGCTAAACTCTGCAGTAGTGTTGTCAAAAGACCCAGTACTTCGGTACCAAGTCGGTACTAAAAAAATGAAAACGTCACGGTACCAGGTTTTTTTAAGTACCGGTGGTACAGAGTACCCGGTCAACCCGGTTCTTGATGCGTACGGCCCTATGACTTCCGAGATGCAGAAAATGCGGACGGAATCTTGGAATCCAGTCATAAAAACGGAATTTACAGTTTAGCACGGAATGTCACGGAATTTGTCAAAGTTTGGACGAATTAATCAAAAGTAGGTCATTACACTTAAATCAAATCGCAACATGGACTAACATCTGTAAATATTAAGCCGCAAAAGTCAATTCAAATATGAATCCTGCATGTTCTGCGCGTCTCTGTGTGAATGAATGAATGGCAGAGACGCGCTGATGTTTTTTTTTTTACTACATACACTGAAGCGCGCCTGATTTCATCATCTGCCATCTCAATGAGGACATAAATACATAAACAACATCTCCAGAACTGCTCTGAGTCACTTCACGAGCATTTTACCATTTCATTTGAGTAAATCCAGCGTCATATCATATAGCTACACAGAAATTTAAAGGTATTCACGGCAACCCGTCAAAATAAAAGTTTATCTTAAAGACATTGTGCCAGAAATATATTACTATTATTTAGGAGAACGTATGTGATACTATTACTACTGTTGAAAAAATTAATACTTAATTTTTCAAGAAAAAAAAAAATCACAATATTTCTTCCATATTTTAATTTTAATAGTAAATCCCCTTTATTTACCAAAAAAATAAAATGTGTTTAAATTTCATTAATTAAAAGACAAATTAAATTTGGGTGAAACTTGTTAATTGTTGTATTCATACTTATATTACTTGCAGAAAAACTTGAAACACAATTTTAAATGAGTATAAAGAATGGCATTGATTTTTGTACATTTTATTTTTGTTTGACTTTATTAATAAAAATAGTGTGTTTTTTAATTTGCATGTTTTTGTGTTTTACTTTGGTACCGAAATTGGTACCGAGAACCATGGATTTTCACTGGTATCGGTACCGAATACTGAAATTTTGGTACCGTGACAACACTACTCTGCAGAGCTGTGGCCCTCCAGGAATTGAGTTTGAGACCACTGCTCTAAGGTGAGGGGAGCACTGCTAAGCTCAACCAACAAAGAGAGCAACCTAACAGGGAGGCAGAGAGAGGCCTGACAACCTGAGGCTGCTTCTCAATGGAACTCCAAGGAGCGGAGGGCCCGATGAGAGGAGACCTCAGACACTCAATTGGGAGTGGCATGCTCAAAAGTAACCCTCTAAGGTGAGGGGAGCACTGCTAAGCTCAACCAACAAAGAGAGCGGCCTAAAAGGGAGGCAGAGAGAGGCATGACAACCTGAGGCTGCTGCTCAATGGAGCTCCAAGGAGCTGAAGACCAAATGAGAGGAGACCTCAGACGCTTAGTCTGGGAGCGGCACTGCTCATAGGTGACCCTCTAGGGTGAGGGGAGCACTGCCAAGCTTGACCTAAAAAGAGACAGCTTATCAGGGAGGCAGCAAGCGGCCCAATTACCTGATGTCACTGCCATGGAGCTCAAAGAGCAGAGGGTTCAACTTCTAGCGAGGAGAGAGAGGAAACCAGCTCGACCGAAGCGATCAATAGCCCAATGGCAGAGTACCTAGCTCTCAAGTAAAGAGGAGGACTCACACAGTCTTCCCAGGACAGGGTGAGCTCAAAAGGACCCTCCCGCAGTGAGGGGACAACAGCCATGTCCGGCGGGGCAGGTAGATCACAAATGGGACATCAGAAATGGGATCCAGCTAGAAGGGGATCACACATTTCTACAGGGAACAACAGGGTCCAAACATAGAGGCAACTGACCAAGGAGGCGACAGAGATAGGCCTAACAACTCAGTATTGTTGTAAATGAGGTTTTCGGGAGCAGCACTCTCGGCTCTCAAGCTGAGGCAGGCCCTTACAACGCGCACTGGGAGTGACTCATAGCTAACCCTCACAGAGAGGGGAGCACTTCTCAGCTCGACAAGAAGGAGGTGCTAGGTCGATGGGGTAATCCAGCAGGGCCCAGTAAGTGATGGTCAACTGGTGCAGTTGGACGAAATCTCATGCTCTCTATCTTGATAGAGAGTGTGGGTCCCGTATAACCAGACCCAATCGGATCAGAAGAAACAGTGGGACCCAAAAACCATTCATGCATACAGAGCTACTGCTCCTTAAAGCCGAAGCATTAGTAAGGGTTTCCACAGAAACACAACTCACTCGTACCTCAAGGAACAGTGTGCTCAAGCCCACTCCGCGGAGGGGTGATAACTGGTTCGACCTTAAAGGCGGTGTGACAGGGAGGACCCGTGGGCCTGACCATCTATCGAACGGAAACCGTTGCCACGAATGCATCGCTATTCCTGCGAGAGGTGAACGCACTCATGCAAACGCTACCTACAAACTCAGGTAAATTGTGAAGTACTCACTTCCCCCTCAGTAGATCCGCGAATGCATCACGATGAGCACAAGCCATCTCCTCGTGTGTAGAGTGCGTTCAATTCATGCTTATCCCTCACAAGAAATAAGCAATGAATGCCGAGTGCGTCCAACTCCCTCAAGAGCTGAACGCGCTTGCTCTTCACCACACACACACAACACGCGAGCCATGTGAAACTGCGGGTATAAGAGCAAAGCCTCTGGCAAGAGAACATGCACTCCCCTAGTAGGGCTGCACAATTAATCGAATTTCTAATCGCGATTACGATTATGGATGCCACTATTACATAATCGTTCAAAGCCGCAATTACAAAAATAAATCATTAAAAATGCCCACTTGCATTACTCTGTGTGCTTAAGAGGTGTTTGCAGCGCGGGGTTTAACAAACTCAAACACACTGGATAAAAGACATTTTGTCTAACTGATAGTCGTTGTCACGCTGTTGTGCATGATAGATATGTTAAACGTCAAACGTGTCAAAAGTGGAACAAAATAGCGGAACTCGTTTGAACTGCGTGCCACACGGACCTTTTATCCGCGCGCCTCAAAAGAAAACAGCGCAGCGCGAGCTTAGAGCGTATGCGTTTATTACAGTGACCAGTCACGATCACGCGCTAAACAACGCTGTGAAATCCAGTAAGAAGCACTCGAGTTCAGCGCAGAGTTCTCCAGTACAAATCACGTCTCTTTAAACTAAAGCCAAATAAATCGGAGCTGTTATTCTCATCAACACTGATGCAGAAAGCAGCAGAAACAGTGCAACAACGATCCAGTTAGAAGACGTTTCAATCCACAAATCACCCACATTTACCATAGTTTTACTGTAGTAACGGTAACAATGCTAAGGTGGCAGAAAATTTTCATATTGAGTATTATTATATTATTAATATACTAAATATGTTAAAGGAGTAATGGAATATAATTACATTATTTTGTTAATTATTCTATCAGATGATGTGGATTTGTAATTGACTGAATGTCTTTAGACTACTGTTTTTCAATGCAAACACCATAGAAACCATATAGTTAGGCTACTTTTTTACCATGGTAATGAGGTGCTGTTCTTTTGGTTATGTATAAAAGATGAGGCTGTTACAGTTTTCACAATGGTACTGTCAAATGTACATCTGCATCCTAACTCAAGATCCTGCTACTCTGAACTCAAGCTCCTGTTCTAATGTGCATTTCTAAGAGACAAAACTTGTAATATTACATGTTCAGTGCTACCAAATCAGGTGCTGGTGCCACTGCTCTCCAATGTTAGTCTGGAGCCCTGATCATATAAATTGTACTGTAAAATGTTACTGTAATTTGAAATTTCGTCTGTTTAATTGTAAATGAAATATATAGCTTTAGTAAACCTTTTTTTTTTTTTTTAGTATAACATTATTATACCATGCATAATTTTACCTTTTTTTGTTTAAAGAAGAAACCAAACCGATGTATAGTTGACATTTGATGCTCAATGCTATAGAAAAGCAATAAAAGTTCAGGAAGAGTGTTTTCAGCCTTTTTTTAATATATATTTGATATAAAAAATATGGCATGCAGCTTCAAACAATGGCATAAATCTGTTCAAAATAATCGTTATTAATAAATCGCTTACAATCTCAAGGGAATAATCGACAATTATGATTTTTGTCATAATCGTGCAGCCCTAACTCCTAGTCGTGCTTAGCTCATGCTAACATAAACAAATGTTCAGTGAAGACGAAGAAGAGGATGATGTGTTCTCTCTGCACCCTTTTATACTGTGGTGTCGCCAGATAATAACGTCATAGGCTGTCGCCGGCCAATGTTATTGTCGTGTTTAGATGTATGCTTCAAACACCGGTCAAGCTGAAGGTGTTCCCCATAGCAACCTCTAGAGGACGCAGTTCGAATTTCCCTCGAAAGGGAACTGCCCTGACTCAAATCAGGAATTAATATTGACTATGTAACATTGCTAGTAGTCATGTAAAATGCTAAATGATATAATATACTCACATTAGTGTGTGGAGTTCACAGTGTTTATCCTGCAGTAGAGCAGCGATCTGATTCATTCGTGCGTCTCCTAGTTTATGTCCACTCAGATTCAACTCTCTCAGGAATAATGGGTGTTTACCCACAACTCTAGTCACATACTGACAAGCTTCATCTGCATCAGGACCTAAAAATCTGAAGAAGGGAAGATGAAGCAGGATTCAGTTCAATGTCTGCATTACGAAACTAGTTCTTGTTTGTAATGAAAAGCTCTTGCTACTTTTAACCAGGGGTGCAGTTACATCATTGGCCACCCCAAAAGCCCTCCAACCAGCCTTGCAATTGGCTTGCTTTTATGCTATAAAATTGCTAACTGTCTCTGGTGAAATTAACAATTCAAATAGAATTTCAGCACTCAAATCTAGTAACTTTCATCTCATGCAACTTTAGTCAAATTATCATAATTGGAGAGCAAAACAAGAGCACAGGAGTGTATAGTTGTGGCCAAATTGTTAGGTCAGACTTGAAGGTCACATGTTTGTCAATACTGGACAATGAATCAATACCAAGAGTGAATGAACAGCATTCTCTTCCACACTCAATACCTAAATCTGAGCTTCCACACTCAATACCTAAAGCCTTGTGCAAGGCACCAATCCCCAGCTGCTACCCGGGCGCCACCGCAAATGGCTGCTCACTGCTTCAGGTGTGTGCCCACAATGTGTGTGTTCACAACTCACTGCTCCTAATGTGTTTGCACTAATGTGGATAGGTGAAATGCATAGTTTCACAGAAACTGACCCAGTCACCTTGCCATAAGGGCCACAAACATCCAGCAGGACCCCTCACACCCCGGAAACTCTTTTTTCACCACCCTCCCCTCAGGTAGACTGAGAACTTTAAGAACACACACTAACAGGCTACGGAACAGTTTCTTCCCCAGAGCTGTGGACAGGCTGCAGAAATTATAGTAACCTCCATCAATACCACTAACACTCAGTTCCTCTATAAACATGTACATAGACACATTTACACACGCATACAACATACATAACATATACACACATATGCAGACAAAGTTGTAACACCTGGACTAATTGCAATAATGGACTTTGTGCAATAATGACCCTTTGAACCCTTGAGTGTCTTAAATTTGGCTAATGGACTATGGGCACAAATTAATGATAGAGTTTTAGAGTATTTATTTATATTATGGGTTGAATGTATTATAATGTTAATGTGTTTAATGTTAAATGTAACATTTTTATTCTTATTATTCTTAATGCTGCTAATTAGATTGCTTCAACATAATTTAGTTGTATAAGCATATGCAATGACAATAATAAATAAATCAATCAATAAATCAAATCATAACAATTTGGCCTTTGTCAAAATCACTCGTTTGTAGAAATCACAGAAAATACAAGGAGGAGCCCCTTGATTAAATAAAAAAAAAAAAAAAAAACTCCCAAGGTGTGGAGTGGGGTGGGGCATGGATGAGGATTACAAAATCGCATCAAGGGGAGGGGATCCCCCTCAGTAGAAATCACATTCCAGGGTCAGGGGCCCTTAGGAAAGAGCCTTATAGGCCCCTCCAGGCCTCTGGACCCCCTGTACACAGTCCCCTTTCTATTTATTTTGAGTTAAAAAATGTGCAAATGTTAACATTTGCATGTAAAACTGATATTATTACATTACGTTGACTACATCTTTGCATTTTAAATAGATTTTTGCGGGGTTTCACACAGCTCATTTTAGAGAGCATGTGTATCCAACCTTGCTCCTGGAGGCCTACCATTCTACAGTGTTTAGCTCCAACTCTCATCAAACACATCTAAAAAAAATAAAAATAAAAAAAATCTAACAAAAGTCTTCAAGATTACATAAATTATATGTTGTTACATAAATTACATTATACAGGTGCATCTCAAAAAATTTGAATATCGTGAAAGTTCATTTTTTTATTGTAAAATATTTCAAAAAGTGAAACTTTCATATGTTCTCGATTCATTACATGTAAAGTAAAACATTTCAAAAGTTGTTTTGTTTTAATTTTGACAATTAGAGCTTACAGCTCATGAAAGTCAAAAATCCAGTATCTCAAAATATTAGAATATTTACATTTGAGCTTCATTAAATGACCATCTCTACAGTATAAAATTCCGGGTATCTCTTGTTCTTTGAAACCACAATAATGGGGAAGACTGCTGACTTGGCAATGGTCCAGAAGACAATCACTGACACCCTCCACAAAGAGGGTAAGTCACAGAAGGTCATTACTGAAAGGGGTGGCTTTTCACAGAGTGCTGTATCAAAGCATATTAAATGCAAAGTTGACTGGAAGGAAGAAATTGGGTAGGAAAAGGTGCACAAGCAACAGGGATGAACACAAGCATGAGAATACTGTCAAGCAAAGCCAATTCAGACACTTGGGAGAGCTTCACAGGGAGTGGACTGAAGCTGGAGTCAGTGCATCAAGAGTCACCACGCTCAGACGTCTTCAGGAAAAGAGCTACCAAGCCACTTCCGAAACAGAAATAACATGGACTGTTGCTCAGTGGTCCAAAGTCCGCTTTTCAGATAAAAGTAAATTTTGCATTTCATTTGGAAATCAAGGTCTGGAGTCTGGAGAGGCACAGAATCCAAGCTGCTTGAAGTCCAGTGTGAAGTTTCCGAAGTCAGTGATGATTTGGGGTGCCGTGACGTCTGCTGGTGTTGGTCCATTGTGTTTTATCAAGTCCAAAGTCAATGCAGCCGTCTACCAGTAGATTTTGGAGCACTTTATGCTTCCATCTGCTGACAAGCTTTATGGAAATGCTGATTTCCTTTTCCAGCAGGACTTTAGCACCTGCCCACAGTGCCAAAACCACTTCCAAGTGGTTTACTGACCATGATATTACTGTGCTTGATTGGCCAGCCAACATGCCTGACCTGAACCCCATATGGAATTTATGGGATATTTTCAACAAAAAGATGAGAAACAGTCGATCCAACAATACAGACGAGCTGAAGGCTCAATAGTGCCTCAGCAGTGCCACAGGCTGATCGCTTCCATGCCACACCTCACTGATGCTGGAATTTTTGTGCTAAAGGATCCCTGACCAAGTATTGAGTGCATAAATGAACATATTTTGAAGAACTTGAACTTTTCTGTTTGGCAAATCCTTTTTTTTTTTATTGATCTTAGGAAATATTCTAATATTTTGAGATACTGGATTTTTGACTTTCATGAGCTCTAAGCTCTAATAATCAAAATTAAAAAAAAGAAAACTTTTGAAATGTTTTACTTTACATGTAATGAATCTAGAATATATGAAAGTTTCACTTTTTGAAATAAGTTACAATAAAAAAAAAAACTTTTTGACGATATTCAAATTTTTTTAGATGCACCTGTATGACTGATTGGGGATGGAGCTAAACTGTGCAGGATAGTGGACCTCAAGGGGTGGAATTGCCCAACCGAGAATAAAGACGAGACAGTTCAGCCATGTAAAAAATGCAAGAAATGTCTATGCCACAATTTTAGGACACTTAGACATGTCATACATGCAGCATATTTTGAATATTAAATATCTGTTTGCATCAAATAAATCACAGAATTACAGATGACTTTGGCTGTTTTTTATAACCTAATAGTACAATATATCCTGGGACATAAACCTCATAAAATCCAAAATATTTCAAATATTTAAAAAAAAAAATCCTTTGAATATGTTTTACTTAAGGGAACATTCCACTTTTTTGAAAACAGGCTCATTTTACAACTCCCCTAGAGTTAAACAGTTGAGTTTTACCGTTTTTGAATCCATTCAGCCGATCTCCGGGTCTGGCGGTATAGCGCCTGAAAGTAGTCCCCAGCTATATCATAACTAGTTTCCTAGCTGGGGACTACTTTCAGGCACTGCATAATATCACTGTGCCTGCTGCACCCATGGTACAGCAGCAAAGTTCCTTGATTATTATGCCGGAATGAGAGTATAGTTCCCAGCCATATCGGCCTAGAAAATCGCAACTTTTCATTTTCCGTCAATCTTAGTACACGATGTAACTGCAGAAGGGTCAAGTTTTAAATAGGAAAATTATCGAAACTCTTTGGTCATTTTTGCGTGAGATGCTAATTGTCTAATCCGATTCAATGATCTATGCTAAACTAAGCTAAAAGTGCTACCACCAGACCCGGAGATCGTCTGAATGGATTCAAAAACGGTAAAACTCAACTGTTTAACTCTAGGGGAGTTGTAAAATGAGCCTATTTTCAAAAAAAGTGGAGTGTTCCTTTATGTCCAGATGATATAAAAAAAAAGTGTAATGAAATGATTTTTGCTGATAATTTTCCACTCTTGCCTGATTTAGGGTTAATGTTATTAAATGATTATCAAATGTCAAATGATCTATTGCGGTCTGTAGACGCTGGGAATTGTGCCGTTTTGGTGCTTCTGGATCATAGCGCAGCGTTTGATACTGTGGATTATGGGATTCTTCTTGACCGTTTGCAGGAGTGGGGGGATTAATGGACTTGCTTTAATGTGGTTCTCATCCTATCTATGTGGAAGATCATTTGCAGTGGAGCTAGGAAGCTCCATTTCATCTTTATAGTTTATTTCCTTGGGGGTTCCTCAGGGCTCATGTCTTGGTCCTGTGTTGTTCTCTTTATATATGCTTCCTTTGGGTTTAATCTGTCAAAAATTTCATGTGGCTTATCATTGTTATGCTGATGACATCCAGCTGTATCTGCCCCTAAGATGTAACAATGACTCCAATATTTCAACTTTGTTTGAGTGTTTGGATGAAATAAGGGCATGGATGGCTTCTATTTTTCTGCAGCTTAATGACTCTAAATGTGGTGATTTTTGGCCCCCCCAAAGTTAGCCAAACAGCTTTCTGTACATCTAGGCCCCTTAGCCACTAACAGGGCCGTTGCTAGTGGGGTGAAAGGTGGTGACAATTCTAGGGGCCCCCGGGGGCCCCACAAAATCCAGGAATTATACTATATAGGCCCATGTTCTGTGAATAATTCTAATATTTTATTAGTTGTATAACTGAGATATTATGAAAACCACAAAAAAAGCATGCAATTTGGTTCCATGCTTCTATATTGTACAGTATATGATATGTGTGTGTGGGGGGGTCCACATCAATATTTTTCAGGGGGCCCCCAATCCTCTAGCTACGGCCCTGGCCACTAATATCAACACTCAAGTAAGGAACCTTGGTGTAATTTTTGATTCTGAATTGAAATTTAATAGACAAGTCAATGCTGTTGTTAAAAGCAGCTTCGATCAATTGCGAATCATTGCCAAATTGAAGAGAATTCAGTCTTTTGAGGACATGGAAACTGTGAATCATGCTTTTATTTCATCCAGATTGGATTATTGCAATCATAACATTTTGGGTTGTCCAAGAATCTGCTCTCACGGCTGCAGCTAGTACAAAATGCTGCAGCTACACTGTTGTCTGGCACAAGAAAGTGGTTCAGCATTTCTCCGGTGCTGGCTTCGCTGCACTGGCTTGCTTTTTAGAGTTCTATTGTTGTGTATTGTGTCTGTTTGTGTGAGTAATTTTTAGACATGTAAAGCACTTTGGTAAACTGGTGTTGTTTTAAATGTATTATATAAATGATTGATCGATTGATTGATTGACTGATTGAAAAGTTCAATTGACAACATAAGGATGCAATTTATTTATTTACTCATTTATTTATTAATTCATCCATTTACTCACTTTGGTTACATATGCTTGTTGCTTTCAGCTATTCATTCTTTGTTGTAACTCACAACTTATAGCATTACACACCTTTGTGATGTGCTGCAGCCTTTATAGGTCCGAGGCAAAACAATCATATCTACAGACATAAGGATGAAGAAATATGTTCATTTGAGTAAGCGCTGGATTTTTCATCCACTAATAGGGAACATGATCTAGGTTTAGTGAATTAATATTTCTACAAATAATATGCCTGCATATCATTCATTCTGTATAATTTCATCATGTCTCCTCACCTCAGTGTCTTCAGTTGACAGTTTGGATCCTGTAGTAAATCACTGAGCTGCTCCACTCCTGATTGTCCATGATCATTTCCTGTGAGATCCAGCTCTATCAGGTGGGAAGGGTTTGATCTCAGAGCTGAAGCCAGAACTTTATAACTTTCTTCAGTGATATTGCAGTTTGAGAGTCTAGAACAGGAATGAAAATGTAACATTCAGCTGATTAATCTAGTTATTCTAGGAATTACCTAAGAGTTCATGATTTTTATTTTGTTTGTTATTTAAATATATAATAAATATAAAAGTTATTGCCAAAGCAAAACTGAATTTGATGGGAAACAAAAAGTCTAGAGATCTTTCACCATTGGTTAATGTTGGGTCATTGGTGAGCGTCTGTTTTTGTGTGTGCTCTGCACTGTTGACACTAGCCAGACCCCATTGGCAACTTTTAGGCTGATTAACCATGTAGAAGCATGTCATTGTAGTAAGTGAGAGAGATATTCTGATTAACTATTCAGCTTAAACCAGTGATAAAAGCAAGCAAACCAATTATGACCCTCTCTGTGAAAACCCAGCTAAAGTAATTTTTTTGTGATTTACTGTTTTCTACAAAATCATCCTTCATAAGGTAAAGAACATTGTGAAAATTTAACCTTCATATCTAAATTAAAATTGACTGAGTAAGGCCATGTCAAAGATTGAAATTATAGTGAAATTAATGGTTGAAATCCAACTTTGATGCTTATCTCATAATTAGATTTTGAGACTTTAGCCTGGATTTCACAGAGAGGGTCACAATTATGTCAAGAGGGCACAGAGAAGGCTCTTCTTATTCTTCATATTTAAAGAAGCTCTATTACCAGTCCGTCTGTGGTGAGTAAATGGTTTGGACATCCATAGTCCTAGCTCTTCCAGAGGTTTTGTTTTTGAATGACAATTGACAAATTCAGATTAATATCACATTTGCTACAACATACATGCTAGTTGGTCGTTAGATGTATTTATTTTGTGTTTGAGCACAGCTTTTGCCCCGATACAGGCGACGTGACACCACAGACGTTCACAGATTTTTGATGTCAGTTTTGTACGTAACTAGCTATAAACATCAGGGGCTCGTTTCAGAAAGGAGGTTATTTGAAAACTCTTGAGTATGTTAACCTTGAAATTAGAGAAACTCTGGGTTTTCCGTTTCAGAATGGGAGGTATGTCAAACCCGAGAAAGCAGGGTAAGTCAAGCCCATTTCTAAAAGGGAGGTAACTTATACTCAGAGTCAGTTACCATAGTAACTTACTCTGTGAACCTAACCTGGTCAGGAGCAGGTTTTCTTCAGTAAACCCAGAGTTTCTTTCGGTCCTGCCCCATTTTAAAGCGTAAGCGATGTTTAAATACCATATTCATTCATTCATGCACGCTGCAAAAATGCTTTTCTTACCAAGTATTTTTTTCTTATTAGGCTGCAAATATATAAAAATTCTTAAATCAAGATGGATTTTCTATATAAGAAAATGATATATAAGATATTTAGTTTTGTTTCCTCAGTGGATCTAAATTAAGTGCATTTTACATAAAAATAATCTTAATGCAAATGGAAAACAAGATTATTCGGAGTGTCTATTACTAAGTGAAAAATTTACAGTAGCCCCGCCCTCTAATGTCACACAAGGTTAAATACAACATGCATGAATAACGGCTTCAGTGTTCAGTTTGAACGACTTCAAATTTTTTTTGGCTGTGTGAGCCTTTCGGGAGACATGTCTTGCGTTGGAGTGGATCGGTCACGAACCATCACTATTTTTTGTTGCTCAGTAAGACCCGTGTTCTCGGTAATGTGCGGTCTGAATTGTTCCTTGTTTATGGTTGTCAGTTGTTCATGTTTTTGTTGTTTTTATTTTTATTTTTTACAACAGACATTTATACTTTTATTTATTTTACCTTATTTCTAAAGGGATTTTTCATCTAGGAGGTTTGGTATCTAAAATGCACATCAGTGTTTACATGCTATTTACAGAATGGAGATTGTTTTTTTTTTTTTCATTTATTGAATACAATCTTGGGATTACGAATATTTAATGCATACTCTAAATATTTTATCACTGAATGTGAATGGTTTAAATTCTGCTGTTAAACGAACCCGTGTGTTAGAATATTTACACCGTAAATCTATTTCCTGTGCCCTAATTCAAGAGACACATTTAAAACAATCTGACGTGGCACGTTTCCAGAATAAGTATTATAAATTAGCAGCTTTTTCCAGCGCTCAAAATAAAACTAAGGGGGTGCTTATCCTTGTTAACCGGAAGTTAAATTTAACGATTGAACACCTTGGTAGTGATGAGAAGGGTAGATTTGTTTTTATCCGATGCAAGATATATAATAACAGGTTAGCATTGGTCTCTATTTATGGTCCGAATGAGACAGACAGTGCATTCCTTACACAGATTTCCAAAACTCTACTTGAGGAGATTGATTGCCCTCTAGTGGTGGGTGGTGATTTTAATGCTGTGTGACGAGCGTCCCAAAGCTTCATCAGCGTCGCCCTGGAAACTAGCGAGGAACACCTGCCCGTCCTCATCACAGGCTGATCGGTCACAGCTGCAGCTCATCTCGCGGCGGATACATACAGTGTCCTCCACTGATATTGGCACCCTTGGTAAATATGAGCAAAGGCGGCTGTGAAAATAAATCTGCATTGTTTATCCTTTTTATCTTTCATTCAAAAAATTCACAAAATTCCAACCTATCATTGAAGTAAAACAATGGAAAGTGGGGAGAAAATCTCATTGTGAAATAAATGCTTTCTCTAGTTCATGTTGGCCACAATTATTGGCACCCAATTATTGCAACGTCATTTTCCCAGCACAACAGCTCTGAGTTTTCTCCTATAATGCCTGAAGAATTTGGAGAACACCTGACAAGAGATCAGAGACCATTTTCTTCATACAGAATCTCTCCAGATCCTTCAGATTCACAGCTCCATGTTAGTACTTCTTCTCTTCAGTTCACCTCACTCATTTTCTACAGGGTTCAGGTCAGGGAACTGAAATGGCCATAGCAGAAGCTTGGTTTTGTGCCCAGTGACCCATTTTTGTGTTGTTTTTGAGGTTTGTATTTGGATTATTGTACGGTTGGAAGATCCAAACATGGCCCATTATAAGATTTCTAACAGAGTCAGTCACTTATTGATTTTTTTATCTGTTGGTATTTGATAGAATCCATCATGCCATGTGTCTAAACCAATGTCCAGGACCTCCAGCAGAAATATAGGCCCACAACATAAAAAATACAGCAGTATATTTCATTGTACACATGGGGTACTTTTTATCCCTGTGTTCACCAAACCCATCTTGAGTGTTTGCTGCTAAAAAGCTCATTTTTTAGTTTCATCTGACCATAGAAGCCAGTCCCATTTGAAGTTCCAGTCGTGTCTAACAACTGAATATGCTGGAGATTATTTTTGGATGAGTGAGGAGAATTTTTCTTGAAACCCTCCCAAACAACATGTGGTGATGTAGGTGCTGTTTGACTATTTTTTTTTTGGTTTTCTGCCCCCGAGACTCAACTATTTTCTACAATTCTCCAGCTGTGTTCCTTGGAGAGTCTTTAACCACTCAAACTCTCCTCCTCACCGTGCATTAGGACGATATAGACACACGTCCTCTTCCAGGCAGTTTCGTAATATTTTCTGTTGATTGGAAATTCTTAATTATTGCCCTGATGGTGGAAATGGGAATTTTCACTGCTCTAGCTCTTTTCTTAAAACCACTTCACTAATTTGTGAAGCTCAATTATCTTTTGCTGCACATCAGAAATATATTTTTTGTTTTTTCTCATTGTGATGGATGATTAAGGGAATTTGACCTTTTTGTTCCTCATATTTATAATCCTGTGGAACAGAAAGTCATGGCTGGAAAATTTCATGGTCCTAGTCACCCTGGTGTGCTAAAAAATGTAAATATGAATGGGAATATACTTCAGAGATATTTTACTCATAAGAATTTCTAGGGGTGCCAATAATTGTGGCCAACATGAATTGGAGAAAAACATTTATTTCATCATGAGATTTTCTCCCCATTTTCAATTGTTTTACTTCAATGATAGGTTAGAATTTTGTGAATTTTTCGAGTGAAAGATCAAAAGGATAAACAATGCAGATTTATTTTCACAGACACCTTTTCTCACATTTATCAAGGGTGCCAATATTAGTGGAGGGCACTGTAAGCCATGCAAGCCCTACCACAAGTGAGACACTTCTCCATGAGACTGAGCACTTACTTGCCCTCTCATTTCTTTCGCAGATAGCAGCGTGTGACCGACCAGCCCCACAGGAGCACCCCACGGACTCACTGCACTGGAAGGAAGAAGGAGAGCACTCAGCGCTCCGAAGCACCCACGTAGACTTTTCCCTTGTCTCACTACCCTCCGTTGTAATAAATCCACCCTCCGGGGCCATTTATTAAGCAATCCTTGTCGTGTGATTCCTCACCCCGTGACACTGGTGGAGAATGCGAGCATATTAGTGAAGAATCACCGACAAGCGATCTCCTTCACCTTACCTTTTCTGTTTTTTTTTTGTCTTCGGTTTCTGTCACAGGCGAGCGCTCCTCCCCCAACATGGATGAAATCCTCCTGCGGCTCACTGAGGTTAGCATCCGCCAGCAACAGATCGTTGAGCACCTAGCCACCCGTCAAGGAGAGACGGAGCAAGGGCTCGTGGCTCTCCGTACCACCGCCGCTCAAAGCGTTCCGCTGCCGGACCCCCGAGTGCAAGCCGCTAAACTGCTTCCCAGGATGACCCCTCACGATGATGTGGAAGCATTCTTACGAATGTTTGAAACAACGGCAACCTCTGAAGGGTGGCATCCGGACGACTGGGCACGGGCGCTGGCCCCCCTGCTGACGGGTGAAGCTCAGCGGGCATACTTCGCTCTTCCCGCCACCTCCGCCGATCAATATGCGGAGGTCAAGAAGGAGATTTTGGCCCGCCTGGGACTATCCTCTATCTGTGCCGCCCAGTATTTCTATGAGTGGGAGTATAAGCCCCGTCTGCCAGCCCGTGCCCAGGCCGCCGAACTCACGCAACTCGCACAACACTGGCTGCTGGAAGGGGCCCCATCGGCCAGTCAGGTGGCGGAACGCGTGGTGATCGACCGTCTTCTCCGAGCCCTTCCTCGTTCTCACCGGCAGGCGGTTGGAATGAGGAACCCAACCACCACCTTGGAGCTTGTGGAAGCCATAGAGCTGGTGGATGCAGCCCAACGTCGGGATGCTGGGGAGCGAGCGCCGCCATTTCCCCGGAGGGTGGTTCAGGAGCGAAGCGCAACGCGCGCCGGAGGGCACCCAGCGACCAATGAGCAGGCCGGCCGTTCCCTCTCCGCGGGATGAGCCCATGCCAACAGAGGCTCCCGCGCCTCCCGCCCGGACCTGGCTGGCAGGCTGCATAGTGCACCGCGACCTGCCGGTTGGAGCTCCAGAAGTGGAGGTGAAGGTTAACGGAAAGCCGTTCCGGGCCATCCTGGATTCCGGCAGTGCGGTCAGTCTGGTGCAGTCCCATATTCTCGCTCCACGTATGGAGTGTAAAACCTTCCTCCCCATAACATGTGTCCATGGGGATACCCGACAAGTCCCCGCTCGCAGAGTGACTATTTCTGCCGTTCCTGGCACTTGGCCCGTGGAAGTTGGGGTGGTGAAGGATCTTCCTGTGCCCGTGCTGATCGGGAGAGACTGGCCCGGATTTGACCGCCTGCTGGCCCTGGCTACGCAGCCTGCCAGCCCCCGAGGGGACCGCCGGAGACGGAGGCCCACGAGAGGACCTCGTCAGCGCCCCGTTCTGTTGGCCTCCGACAGCGGGAGAGATGGTGAGTCCCCCTCCCAAAATACTACCCTTTTCTATGATGTCTTTCAACAGGTGACGGGAGGGGGCTCATTTGGGAAGGAACAACGCGAGGACGACAGGCTGAAGCATTGCTGGACACAAGTCCGGATCATTGAAGGCAAGGAGGCTCAGCCTGGCCCCCATCCTCTCCCGCATTTCGTTGTCCAAAACGGCCTGCTCTATTGTGTCGCTCAGCTACGGGGGGAGGAAAAATTATTGTTGGTGGTGCCACACACAAAGACGGAGACCGTATTGGAGCTGGCGCACTCACATCCCTTGGCAGGGCACCTCGGAGCCGCGAACACCATCCAACAGATCCGCGACCGCTTCCACTGGCCAGGGTTAGAAGCTGAAGTGAAGCGGTTCTGCCAAGCCTGCCCGACCTGCCAAGTGACGTCACCCAGGACGCCTACCCCCAGCCCGCTGATACCACTGCCCATCATTGAGGTGCCCTTCGAGCACATCGGGATGGACCTTGTGGGGCCGTTGCCTAAGTCTGCCCGGGGTCATGAACACATCCTGGTGATTGTCGACTACGCCACCCGGTATCCAGAGGCAGTTCCCCTCCGAACTCTCCGAACCAGGAACTCTTCCTGCTCTCCAGCCGAGACAGCATCCCAGCGGAGATCCTGACCGATCAGGGTACCCCCTTTATGTCCCGGCTAATGGCTGACCTCTGCCGGCTGTTGCGGGTGAAGCAGTTGAGGACCACCGTCTACCATCCCCAGACCGACAGACTGGTCGAACGCTTCAATCAGACTCTGAAGCAGATGCTGAGACGGGTGGTCGCGGAGGACAGGTGCAACTGGGACCTCATGATCCCCTACGTCCTTTTCGGGATCCGCGAAGTTCCCCAGGCCTCCACTGGCTTTACCCCCTTCGAGCTCCTCTTTGGTCGGCAACCCCGCGGCCTCCTGGATGTGGCGAAGGAGGCCTGGGAACAACAGCCGGCAGCCCATCGCTCGGTGGTCGAGCACGTGAAGCAGATGAGGGAAAGGATCGACCGGGTCATGCCGTTAGTCCGGGAACACTTGAGCAAAGCGCAGCAGGCTCAACAGCGCCACTACAACCGGGCAGCCCAGCCACGGGAGTTCCAGGCCGGAGACCGAGTCATGGTCCTAGTCCCCAATGCTGCTTGCAAGTTCCTGGCCACCTGGCAGGGGCCCTACACGATCCTGGAGAAGATTGGGCCGGTTACTTACCGTGTGCGCAAGCCAGGATGGAGAAAAGCCGAGCAGCTCTACCACATAAACCTTCTGAAGAAGTGGGTTGGGACTAGAAACCAGCTCGCAGCCTTCGCCACCTCTGATCCCGTGGTTGTTGACGTCAACCCCCATCTCTCGGCTGCCCAGAATGGGGAGCTGCAGCACCTGATCGGTCAGTTCTCTGATGTGTTCTCATCTCTCCCCGGGCAGACCAGCGTCCTGCAGCACGACATCCGGACACCTCCAGGGGTCGTCGTCCGGCAAAGGCCCTACCGCGTCCCTGAGGCTCGTCGGCAAGCTATTGAGGAGGAAGTACAACAAATGCTGAAGTTAGGGGTGATAGAACCATCGCGCAGCCCGTGGTCCAGCCCAATCGTGATGGTCCCGAAACCGGATGGCACCCTCCGTTTCTGCAATGACTTCCGTCGCCTCAACGAGGTTTCCGAGTTCGACGGATACCCCATGCCTCGGGTGGACGAACTGTTGGACCAGCTGGGAAGGGCCCGGTATATCTCGACATTGGACCTCACCAAAGGCTACTGGCAGGTACCCCTTTCTGAGGATGCAAAACCCAAGAATGCTTTTTCCACCCCTAGTGGCCACTGGCAGTACCGGACCCTTCCCTTCGGCCTTCACGGGGCACCCGCTACGTTCCAGCGGATGATGGACATCCTATTGCGGCCCCATCAGTCCTACGCCGCCGCTTATCTGGACGATGTTATAATCCATTCTGAGGCATGGGAAGACCACCTGGACCGGGTGCGGAGGGTGCTGCCAACCCACACAAATGCCACTTAGCCCTCTCCGAGGCAAAGTACCTGGGTTTCCAAGTCGGACGGGGTCTCATTCGGCCACAGGAGAAGAAGGTGGAGGCGGTACGCGCCGCCCCGAGACCAAAACCCAGGTACGAGCATTTTTAGGGTTGGCGGGGTACTATCGCTGCTTCATCCCTAACTTCTCCTCTTTAGCCGCCTCCCTGACAGACCTGACCAGGAAGGGGCAACCGGAGAAGCTACAGTGGACACCAGCGGCGGAAGAAGCCTTCCAGAGGGTAAAAGGGGCCCTCACTTCGGCGCCGGTCCTCCGAGCCCCGGACTTTAGCTGCCCCTTCCTGCTGCAGACGGATGCCTCCGACACGGGGCTGGGAGCCGTCCTATCACAGATCCAGGAAGGTGAGGAGCATCCTGTCATTTATATCAGCAGGAAGCTGACCCCGGCCGAGAGAAACTATGCCGCGGTAGAAAAGGAGGCCCTGGCCGTCAAGTGGGCAGTCCTGGAGCTGCGCTACTACCTCCTTGGCCGGAAGTTCACCCTGGTCACTGACCATGCACCCCTTCAATGGATGGCTCACGCTAAGGACACCAATGCCAGGGTGACCCGATGGTTCCTCGCGCTCCAGGACTTCCACTTCATTGTGCGTCATCGGGCTGGAGCCGCGAACGCCAATGCTGATGGCCTCTCTCGGATCTGGGCAGCTTTACAGGTCTGTCAGTGGTCACTGAGGGGGGGGGAGGGGGGGGGGAGTGTGACGAGAGTCCCGAAGCTTCATCAGCGTCGCCCTGGAAACTAGCGAGGAACACCTGCCCGTCCTCATCACAGGCTGATCGGTCACAGCTGCAGCTCATCACGCGGCAGCTACATAAGCCACGCAAGCCCTACCACAAGTAAGATACTTCTCCATGAGACTGAGCACTTACTCGCCCTCTCATTTCTTTCGCAGATAGCAGCGTGTGACCGACCAGCCCCACAGGAGCACCCCACGGACTCACTGCACTGGAAGGAAGAAGGAGAGCACTCAGTGCACCGAAGCACCCACGTAGACTTTTCCCTTGTCTCACTACCCTCCGCTGTAAAAAATCCACCCTCCGGGGCCATTTATTAAGCAATCCTTGTCGTGTGATTCCTCACCCCGTGACAGCTGTCATAAATCCTGCTTTAGATAAATCTCAATCTGATACAACAGCCAATCCATCCTCTAAATTGCTGAATAAATTTATCACTGAGCTTAACTTAATCGATCTTTGGAGAATTCAGAATACTAAAGCTAAGGACTTCACTTTTTTTTCTAAAAGACACAAGACTTTCTCTAGGATAGACTATATATTTCTCAGCCCATCTTTAATTTCGTCTAATTCCTCCATCTCTATATTACAAATTTTATTATCTGATCATTCTGCTGTGTTGTGCAGTGTTCCTCTTTCCGATGTGAAAGCCAAGTCCCCTAGATGGCGCTTTAACATATCATTATTAAGTAATCAGACTTTCATTACTTCTCTAAAAGAATATATTAAGTAATTTCTTAAAATTAATATGCCCTCTGATGTGGATCCTCAAATACTGTGGGAAACGACTAAGTGTGCTATACGAGGTTTCTGTATATCTTTCTCTTCTACTATTGCCAAAGCGAAAACTCACCAGTTTACACAATTAGAAAATAAAATCCAATCATTACAAAATCTACAAAAACAACATTTTACTGAGCAACAGGCTACACAGCTGTCCTCTTTAAAAGAAGAATATGATTTACTTTCACACTCAAAGGCGGAATTTATTTTACATAGGACTAGGCAAAAATATTATTTCGAATCAGAGAGACCTAGTCATTTATTGGCCCTTAGGTTGAAAGAATGCGAGTCTAAAGCATATATTAGTGCAATAAAATCATCGGATGATCAGGTCACCACGAATCCTGTGGCAATTAATTACATTTAAAGGTTTTTACACAAATCTGTATAAAGCCGAAACAGATTTTGATGAACCAATTTGTAAGCAGTATTTAGATAAATTGGAACTGCCTCGGATCTCACAGATAGATAAAGAATCCTTGGAGGCTCCATTAAGTTTGGAGGAACTCCACGTCTCTCTAAAAAGCCTTCAAAAGGGCAAATCGCCGGGTCTAGATGGTCTCCCCCCTGAATTATATTTAGAAATTTGGGATTTGGTAGGGATACTTATGCTTAACTCATTTAATTTTGCAATTGAACATGGGGTATTTCATAGAGATCAAAAAACATCACTGATTTCATTACTTCTTAAAAAAGGGAAAGATCCATTAGATTGTTCCAGCTACAGACCGATTTCGCTTATCCCATGCGATGTAAAAATCTATGCTAAAGTTTTTGCTTCTCGTATGGAGAAGGTAATTCACAGTCTGATCAAGGAGGACCAAACTGGTTTCATCAAGGGGCGCAATGCATCTGACAATATGCGTCGACTCCTTCATATTCTTGACTTTGCGGACTCCCACCCAACCCCTTGTGCGGTCTTTTCACTTGATACAGAAAAAGCCTTTGACAGGCTAGAGTGGAATTATATGTGGGCAGTTCTGCAATGTTTCGGCTTCGGTGAACACTTCATTTCTATGATTAAGACATTATACCACTCACCTGCAGCATCAGTCATAACTGGTAATATTATTTCCCCCTCATTCCCTTTACAGCGGGGAACGAGGCAGGGGTGTCCGCTTTCCCCCTTATTGTTTTGTCTATCTCTTGAACCCTTAGCACAAGCCATCAGGAAATCTGAAGTATCGATTAAGATTCATGATCATAATCATAGTATTTCATTATACGCTGATGATATTATTCTATATTTAGACCACTTTGATGTTTCAGTCTCTAGTATAATTAAGGAATTTGATCATTTTAGTAGCCTATCAGGATATAAAATAAATTGGAGCAAATCTGCTTTAATGCCAATTAACAATGTTAAGGTTAATTCTTCTATTCCCTCATTTATCCCTATTAAGGAATCTTTCATCTATTTGGGCATTACCATATATAAAAACATTCATAAGATTGCCAGAGACAATTTTAATAACATTTTAGTTAAGGTCAAAAATGACATTCAAAGATGGAAGAATCTTAAAGTCTCTCTCCAATGAAGGATCTCCACTGTTAAGATGAATTTGTTACCTTGATTTATTTATTTTTTCTCTATGCTACCACTTTCTCCCCCTCCAGGTTACTTTAAGGAGATCAACTCCATAATTTCTAAGTTTATCTGGAATGATAAATGTCCCAGAATTAAACTTACCACATTACAACATCCTAATAGCTCAGGAGGACTGGCTGTACCAAATTTTGAATTATATTATTGGTCGTTCCAGCTTAAGGCTCTTCATAATTGGGTTGATCCTCAATCTATAGTTTCATGGAGGGTGATTGAAGCTGATAAGGTTAAACCAAATAGACTTCAAGATATGTTATTTACTGGCACAGGAAAAAAAAGGGGATAATTATAAATTTGGTCCGGTTGTGGCTAACTCTATTAAAATCTGGAAAACGGTTGAACGTCGGATAGGTGGACCCTTCAAATTTTGTAACAGTACTCCTTTATGGCACAAATTAAATTTTGTATGCAGAAATCGTCCATTTGTCCAACCCTCTTGGTCGTCTTTAGGTGTAAACACGTGCGGTGATATATATGATAACCAGGGCCTCTGTTCATTTCAGACATTAAGAACCAAATTTTGTCTACCAGCATCCGCATATTTTGTCTTTCTTCAATTACGTTCTGCTCTCAAAGCGTATGGCGTTCCGTGGGCATCTATTTCCTCTCATCCTATGCGGGACTGGATTACACCATCTGCTGGTCGGCCATCTGTTTCCTTAATATATAATAAAATTATTGATTGCATTACAAAACCTCTTTCTATTAAAACTATTTGGAATAGGGAATTATCTGACCTTAATTTATCTGTCGACTGGGAGAGAGCAGGGCTCCAGACAAAAAAATAGAGTAAGGAGCCATTGGCTCCTATAAGAGAAAAACTTAGGCGCCAAATTATTTTTTTAGGTGCCACAGAATAAAAGTGTTTTATTTTATTATTATCATTTTATTTTTTTCCCTACATTTTAACATTTCAATCATTCTGTCATGTGTTTATGTCTCATCTTTTCTTGACTTTATCAGCATTTTAATCCATCTTGTGGATGATCAGGTCGATCTGGGAACTAAGGTTCACTTAAAGTGGGAACTAAATGTCTTTTCCAACTTGAAATATACAGTCACAAAGAATTGTTCGTTACACAGAATCTGTACCAATATCATGGACCATAAGCATCACTTGGCAACTGAGTGTAGTTTGGGCTCCTCCTCAGTGCATCCTATAAATGTTGTCATGTCTTTCACACATTCAGTCTGTTTTTCTTCATTAGTAAAATGCAATTTTATAGGAGTTGAATCATGTAGACAGCAGATTAAGTAAAAATATTAATATGCAATAGCGCATAAATATAGCAAATTGCTCCTCTTTATAGTTATTTTTCTAGCTAACTGATGAGCTTATGGACACTGAGTGGTTATTCTGTGGTAAATGTAATATTACAATGCAATGTTTACAAGCTTTACACGTTTTCCTCAGTTTGAAACACTGAATGAGCTTTTAAATGAAACATTTCAGTAAGTTGTACTGTAGGCTCTCTTATAAAATAGCCTACCTTTTGATGTTAAATCATGTTCATTTTGTACTATAGTAGTACATAGAAAGATATAATGGGTTCACTTGCTGCTTTAACTGAGGCGCTAAAGAGATCGCGCCTGCCGCATTAAGCCTGTGTTATACTTTCCGCGTGCGCAATCCGGACGCGGACTACTTGTATTTATACTACCGAAAGTGTACGCTGGAGGTCCGCAGTAAAGAGCGCCAAAACCGTATTGTTTGAATTTCGTTATGAATTTGGCATCATTTTAAAGCTTATATTTTGTTTATTAAAAAGTAACAAAGCACAAAGCTTTTTGCGATTACTGGATGGCAAGTGCGCTTCAAATAACCAACATGAAGTCCACGCATTAACAGAACACAGCATATAGACTAAGATCTCAATAAGAAGCCATATTAGTAATGATTATAAATGAGAATTGTTGACAATATTGCCAGTATCCACTAGGGATGGGTACCGAAACTCGGTATTAAATCGGTCTCGGGGCTAAATTATGAAAGACCGGAGTATCGATAAGCTCTGACGTTATCGGTTCTGCTGTCGGTACTGGAGAAATTAAGGAAACACACATACATGATTTATTGTTGCTATATATACATTAATTAGCTAATTATCTCTCACCAGAGTTGCCAGCTGTTTTTATGTGCAATAATATTCAAACATTTGTCTATTATACATTTTTGCTATTCGTAATTCAGAAGCGAGATCGCGCTCATGCAGAGGAGCTTCAGCACGCACAACATGAAAGCCCTGTTTAATTATGATGAGAGAACTAACTATTCAAACATCTGCTTACGCTTTAGGCCTGTGGCTGTTATATTAAGCTAAGTTTATTTTTTTTATTTCGATTTTGGCTTCTAATGATTATAGCCGTGTTTCTTCTAGCACAACTTCCATCCCTTTACAGCGGTGCGCGTTCGTTCCCCCCTAACCAAAACTTAACGCCAGAATCAGCTCAATCGGTGATTGTTGTAAAATGCTATCTTTACTGTTGCTAAATTGCGGGACATGTTTGATAATAAAACGTTGAAACATCCGCACAAGAGACGCTGTTTCCCAGGCTGAAATATACGTATGTGTGTGTGTGTGTGTGTGTGTGTGTGTGTGTGTGTGTGTGTGCGTGCCTGCGCAGCGGAGGAGCGCGCTCCAAAACGGACAGGCAAATTACAGTTTGAGCTTCGGGCGCATCCAAACGATCAAATACACACAAAATATGGCAAAATGGCCTTCTACGAGAGTATTCACTTAAACACCGTTTATGTCTTAAGTGGACCAGAACAGTTGTGTGAAAATCCAATGTGTGTCAATATATTGTCTTAAAGTGACAGACTGGCGCTTGGACCATCAATGTTAATCAAAGAACAAAATGCAAAGAGAAAATCACTCACAGCTCTTAATCTGAATAACGGCATAGCTTTAATAAGCATTAATCTATCAGTACATTCAATGAAAACTATGCAGTGTTCATTTACATTTGATTACTTTTAGATTTCTTTTGTAAATATTACTTGAACATTAATGTTAGTAGACCTTCATTGAAAAATGAAAGCACTGTTTATTTCATTTCATTGTATATTTGTTTTATTGTATTTGTCAGGTTTTTTTTTTTACTTTGTTTCTTTGTTCATGTTCTTACTGCATCTTATCTTATGTATATAAAACACTAAAAATGCCTGCACACTGGTGCATTTACAAATTGATGTTTTATATTCATTTAATTAAATATTTATTTTGCATTTCAGAATATAAAGCAATGTTAATTCAGCTCCTAATCTGTCATATATATATATATCAGGCATGTGATCAGCTAGAGACAAAAAAGAAGGAAAATCTGACCACGCCCCAAGCCACGCCCACAAGCCACGCCCCCAGAACTTATTATTAAAAATACATATTTTAGCACATTAAAATATATATCTTATATTGTAAACATACATATTGTCCTGTAAAAAATAAAAAGCAGCATTTAATAATCATGATAACAATATAATATAATATATTATAATAAAGTGCTATAATATATTATAGTAAAGTATATAGAATTGTTATTATTATTAAAATACCTGCCAAAAGTTTGGGAACATTACAATTATTAATGATTTTGAAATAACTATCTTCTGCTCATCAAGGCTGAATTTATTTTAATGTTATTCCTGTGATGCAAAGCAGAATTTTCTTAATCATTACTCCAGTTTTCAGTGTCACATGATCTTTTAGAAAACATTACAATTTATTTGACTCTCAAGAAACATTTCTGATTATTATCAATGTTGAAAAGAATTTTGCTGCTTCATATTTTGTGTGGAAATGGTGATACACTTTATTTTTTAGGATTTTTTGATAAATATAAAGTTTAATGAACAGCATTTATTTGCATTTATCAAATATATTAATTAAATTTGTTAATACATTTATTAAATAGAAATCATTTTAAATGTCTTCACTTGCTTTTTATCACTTTCATGCATGATGAATAAAATTATTAATTTCTCTCTCTTTTTCTAAATCTTATACGAGTGGTATCATTGTTTCCACAAAAATATTAAGCAGCAAAACAGTTTTTAACATTGATAATAATGAGAAATGTTTCTTGAGCAGCAAATCAGCATATTAGAATGATTTCTGAAGGATTACGTGACACTGAAACTTCTCTTTGTAAACAACAGATTTATAAACGTTTCTAATGATGAATGTTGCGTTCCCAAATGCAAATTAAAGAAGTTCAAACCAAGCGAATCGAAAGTAAAAACAGTACTGTAACAGCAGACATGTAGCGTGTCAGACTACATACAGCCTATTATATAATTACATCACAACCGTTGCGAATTTTATGACAGCACTAGCAATCTCAAATTCTCACCGCCATTCATAGAAAGTCACCGGATCGAGTAACATGCTTCAGCACTGAATCTACTCTCGTTTGGCGCTTTGAATCATTTGAACGCTTTTAACTGTCCTGCAGATGGCGCCGCGAGCTCATGCAGCGCTCTCAGAGCCATTCCATCAATGATGTTTCTTTTCGCAGTTTATTTAGGTAATAGCTTAAGGTCATTTGCACGATTCCAATCATCATGCAGTAACCAACCTACCCACCCCCCCCACCAAAAAAAAAAAAGAAAGAAAAAAACTCGGATCTACACGAATCACATGGGTCGTCCCTCAGAGGTCGTAAAATACGGAAATCCGTAAAATCACATCCCTGATATATATATATATATATATATATATATATATATATATATATATATATATATCAAAAAGTACCGATAAGAATACCGTTAAAGTACCGGATCGATAAGCGGTATCGGTAAGAGTAGTAATACCGTTAAAACCTTAACGATACCCATCCCTAGTATCCACAGAGCTGACAGCTTTACCTGTTGAAGTTTGTTCAAGTTGTGCACGAAATAGACATGGCTTTTCTGCACTTGCACGTCTCCATTTCAATCTCTCTCGCGCTGCACAACTGGAGCTGCGTTTAGCAGACTGTGTGCGTCAGCGCTGCTGTGCGGCAGAGGACTGTTTGAAACTTTTTTCCACTAAAACTTTGATGCGTATCGTCTTTTAATTTTAAGTTTAATACATAAACAAAGCAAAAGATGTGATCGCAAAACAATCAGGAAAAAAGTCCTTACATGCTAATTTTTATGTCATAACATGTAAATATATATAGTTGCCAGTGGCAACCTCAGCAAAAACTTCACTCGCAAATTAATATTTGTGGTCGCTAATGCGACCGTTTTAGTCGCAGTCTGGAGCCCTGGAGAGTGTGGTCTAATCTCAGCTTAACATCTAAAAATCTGGCTCATCGTCTTATTCACTTCAAAGTCATTCATAGAGCATACATAACTCCTTACAAAAGATTTAAAATGAAACTACAGTCAAATTTGAACTGCCATATATGTAACACTACATCATCAGGCACTTTTCTGCATATGTTTTGGGAATGTCCTGTCATCATCAGTTTATGGACACATGTAAACCTGGTTTTGTCATCATTACTGCGAATTGATTGGTCTGTTAACCCAAGTTTGTGTCTTCTTAATGATGATTCTGGTCTCTGTATTAGTTCAATGCAAAAGAGAATGTTGTTTGCTGGTTTTACAGCTGCGAAGAAGACAATAATCCAGAACTGGTTTACACCACACATGTGTGGAAAAACATATTGGATCCGTAGCCTCCTGCAAATAGTGACTTGTGAATGTGCAACGGCGCGCGTCGGTGGGGCCAGGCCTTCGACCATTGACGCTTGGCAGTGTTTTTTGTTTGATATACGTGATTATATAAAGGAGTGACTTTTGTGTTTTTATTGTCCTTCCTTCTCTCCCTCCCTTTTGACTGGACTTTGAGATGTTGAGTATGTGTCTGTTGTTTTGTTTTGTTATATTTTGAATGCTGTGTTGTGTTATGTGACTCTGAAGTATTCAGACATCTTTTTGTCAGGTGCTGTCGCCATGGTGAATCATAATATCGGAGCTCCAGTGATCATGGCTTTTCATAGTCAAGGTGCATGCGCTTAACTCAGAGTCAACCTACTCAGAGTTGATTGAACTAACTCAATTTAGCTGTTCTGAAACTGAAAACTCAGAGTTTCCCATCTCAGAGTAAGTCAACTCAGAGTTCAAGTTTTAACTTAGAGTTGGTTGAACCTCCTTATTGAAATGGGCCCCAGCTCACCTGAGTTTCTCCAGTTTACAGTTCTCTTTCAGTCCATCAGATAGCAGCTTCACTCCTGAATCATGCAGGTTATTATCGCTCAGGTCAAGCTCCTTCAGACTGCTGGAGTCCGAACTGAGAACTGAAGTGAGAGCTGAACAGCTTTCCTCTGTTAGCTTACACTTACTGAGCCTGAAAATAATAATAATAATAATTAAAAGTGAGGATAGTCAACAGTTCCATTATAGTTGTAATAAGTATGTGTGCTGAGATTAAGGCTGACAAACCCACTATTTTTATGATAGTTGCTTTTAGTTTTAGTTAACATCTTGACTAAAGATTGACTTGTCCAATCAGTGAGAATCATTCAATTTTTTTTTAGAGTTACAGTTAAAAACTCAGTTCTAGTTTATGCATTTTCCAAAAAGGTATATTCTTTCAGTTACTGGTAATGACAATAAGACCATGCCAGTCAAAGAAAATGATATCTAAATTAAGCACTAAACACACTGCCCATATTTTTGAACAAAAGAGACTGCATTAGACAGTCCCTCCAGGATTTCACGATTTTTTTGTGTGATTTTTGCAATCAAAATGACTGATTTTGTGGTGGTAATTTCCATAAATTTGTGACAAATTTGCAATTTTTTTCTTTTTCTTTTAAATTATGATATCACATTTACCAAATTAACTCAAGGGAAGTCACCTTTATTTATATAGTGCTTTTAACAATACAGATTGTGTCAAAGCAGCTTTACAGTATCAAATAGGAAAATAGTGTGTCGGTAGTGCAGAAGGACAATAGTAAACACTCAATTTTCAGTTAAAGGTATTTCATTATTGAATTCAGTGATGTCATCATCCAGCTCAGTTCAGTTCTAATAGTATTTGTGCAATCAAGTCGACGATATCGCTGGAAATTAAGTGTCCCCAATAGGGCTGCACGATTAATCGCATGCAATTTTTGAACCAGCTGGAGTTTATTAAACGTGCAGATTATGTATTATGTTAGATGCACAATATTCACAAATAACAAACAAAATGCATAAAGCTGGTTTATTTTGGTCTCTTAGTCAATTCTGAAACATTTTAACTTTTAAAACAACCTTAGGACACTTTTTCCACCTTATCTATGTAAACATTAACAAAGATGTATTGTAGCTGTACATACTGCTTGTAAATCCAATTCATACATTTGGTATTTTGGTCTCGTAATAAATTCTGATATGTATAAATATATAAAAAATAGAAGGGGAAAAAAAATTAAATAATTAAACACTGCGTCGTCAGCGTTGGTATTGTATCAGACTTTACTGATCAGTGTGCACTTAACATTATATGAAATTCAAGTTCAAATGGAGTTAACAAGGTTTTTGACCAGAGAATGACGGAGATGGAGTGTCATTAGAATGGCTGTAACTGTTATCTGAGGCAGCAAGTGCATCGCAATATATGCCTTCATCAACTTTTACAGGTTATATAACGTTTATTGTAGCTATATGGGCGCTTAGTTTTTCCTTGTTTAATGCACTTGGTCAAAATCTCAAATTAAGCGCTTATGCACAGGATATTTAAAATGTACAAAAGTATATTGGCTAGACGGCAAATAACCTACTTCTCCGCTCTTCAAGCACACAAAAACATTAGCCTTTACAGACATAGTGTTTGAGTAAAGAAAACGCTGTACTATTCAAACATCAATTATTTATTTAGCCTTTCATTGCGAAAAAGCGGCGATCTGTCTCCTCCAGGGGTGAGGTTACGAGGTTTTGCTGAGAGATCCAATGGTGTTACGAAGTTTTACTGACAAGTGCTTTTTAATGCTTATCATTGGTTAAACATTTTTAAAACCCTCTGATTTAAAATAATAATAACGAATTATAATAGAGATATGAAGTTTGGATAATTTTCCACGGCACACCTGACTGGGCTAGGGTATGGCAACTGCAATATTCTGCCATACGGAAACACCGTTCCTGCTCGTGCAGTATATCAGGATATTGCTTAGCCCGGTCCTTGGCACTGATGTGAGGAGGCAGGTGAGATAAATTTGCCGCCATTGTTTCTTGACAGACCGCTCACATACACAGACGTCATCACATGAACAACATCTGAATCCACGTAATGTAAATTCAGTTAGATGATTATAATTTCATGTTATGTGAGGTCTACTATTTATTTTTTTGTGATTGTTTTGCGGTTAAATGACGAATTATGCAGGATCACAAAAATTGCAACATTTTGTTTATTTTGCATTGTATTCAGCGAGCGCGGAATGGTGAAAAACTGGAGGGACTGATTAGAGACTGCATTAATCCTTTAATGTACAATTATAATAAAACAGTACATTATATAGATAAATTACGTAAAGAATTTCTAAACAAATTAAGCCTTTACAGGTACAACTTACCTAAGTATCTCCAATTTACACTGTATATTCTTCAGTCCTGTACAGAGCAGCTTAGCTCCTGAATCCTGTAGATTATTATTGTTCATGTTCAGCTCTTTCAGACTGGTATCTGATCCAAGAACTGCAGCCAGAGTTGAACAGCTTTTGTCTGTTAAGTCACAATCATTTAGCCTACAAAGGAAATATATCACATCACAGAATAAGATGGAACAAAGGAAAACATTTAATAAAATTTCCATTATTTTTACAGGAACAGTAATGTTCCTAATCATTATATGATTAAGATTCACTGTAGTTTAATGTAGATAAACATTTTTCAGATGAGACCAAAAAATGATAAAATGTATTAAGCGACTTACAGAGCTCTTTTGGAGGTCTTGATGACTGCTGATAATCTAATGAGACACTCGTCTGATTTCTTGAATTTCTGAAGCTCAAACTCCTCCAGCTCTTCCTCTGACGTCAACAACACAAAAGCCAAAGCAGACCACTGGGCAGGTGAAAGATCAGAAGATGAGAGACTTCCTTTGCTGAGGTGGGTCTGAATCTCGTTCACCAGAGTTTGATCATTCAGTTCATATAAACAGTAGAACAGATTGATGGATCTCTCTGCAGACAAATCATCCTCTAATTTCTGCTTGATGTACCGAACTATTTCCTTTTTGCTCTGGTCATTGTCGTCTTGCTGTGCCAACAGACCTCGAAAGAGCAGCCGATTGGACTGGAGTGACAGACCGAGAAGGAAGCGAAGGAAAAGGTCCCAGTGTCCATTGTCACTCTTGAGTGCCTTGTCCACTGCAGTCTTGAGCAAATCAATCATGGTTTCATTTTTTCTCTCCTGTTCTGTAGAGTCTTGAGCAAACACATTTTTTTTGTTGATGTCTAGAAACAGATGTGCATAAAGTGCTGCAATAAACTCTTGAATGCTCAGATGAACAAAGCAGTACATGGTACCAAGAACAATCCCTTTTTCCTCCTTAAAGATCTGGGTACACATGCCTGAATACACTGATGCCTTATATACGTCAATACCACAGGCTTCCAGATCTGTACCATAGAAGATCACATTGTTTTTTTCCAGCTGTTGAAATGCCAGTTTCCCCAGGGAAAGGATAGCCTCTTTATCCCAGGAAACATCTGTTGCATATTTTCCATCATACTTTCGTCTGCTCTGCAGGATCTGAAAGTGGAGAAAGTGCGTGTACATTTGTGTCAGAGTCTTGGGAGTGTCTTCAGTATTTGATTCCTGTAGTGTATTGGAGGCATCATCATCCTGATTGTTTTTTACATTTCTTTTCTGCTCCAAAATGTTCTGGAGAACAGTGGCTGAAATCCAGCAGAAGACTGGGATGTGGCACATGATAAACAGACTCTTTGATTGTTTAATATGACCAATGATTTGTTTGGCCTGATTCTCATCTGTGAATCTTTTTTTGAAGTACTCTTCCTTTTGTGCATCATTGAATCCTCGTATCTCTGTCAGCCGGTCGATACAGTCAGGAGGAATCTTACTGGCAGCTGCTGGTCTGGTGGTGATCCAGATGAGAGCAGAAGGAAGCAGATTTCCCTTGATGAGGTTTGTCAGGAGAACATCCAGAGAGGCTGGTGATGATACATCACGCCATGTCTCATTACCATCAAAGTTTAGAGGAAGACGAAATTCATCTAATCCATCAAGGATGAACAGGACTTTGAATTGATTCATTCTTGTAAGGTTCAGTCCTTTTGTCTCTGGGAAAAACTGGGTTATAAGGTCTATCAAACTTTGTGGTTCTTTATCCTTTAAGTTCATTTCTCTGAATGGAAGAGGAAATATGAAGCCAATGTCTTGATTTTCTTTTCCTTCAACCCAATCCAGAACAAACTTTTGCACAGAGACTGATTTTCCGATGCCAGCAACTCCTTTTGTCAGTACAGTTCTGATCTTCTTGTCTTGTTCAGGTGCTTCAAACAAATTTTTGCATTCAACCTGTATCTCCTGTGATTCATGACGCCTGGAAGCAACTTCAATCTGTCTTACCTCATGTTCGGTATTGACCTGCTCATTACCACCATGAGTGATATAGAGATCTGTGTAGATGTTATTCAGAAGTGTAGAGTCACCTTGTTTTGCAATTCCTTCAAACACACATTGATACTTCTTCTTCAGATTAGATTTTAGCTGGTAAATGAAGAACAGCTCATCTAAAGAGAAAAAAAGTCTTAATTTTAGTCTTAATTTTCTCTCCTACATTCATAATCTGACAGATGCTCAAGAATCTCTTGCCTTCTAGACTATTGGCAGCTCCATCTTGCTTCATCTCTCTCAGGAAGTAGAGTGTGAGATCAAGAGCTGCTTCTTTGATACTGCATTTACTCTCATTAAAGTCCTTCACGAAGTATTGTGTGTTCTCTTTTTGTAATATTTTCATAAACTTTTTGAGCTCCTCCTTCAGAAATGTGATTATTTTGCTCTCAAGATTCTACAAAGAAGGCAAGAAAAAAAAACAGAACAATTTAACAGAATTATAAATCCATATTCCTTCAAAGCTACTCAGTGTCAGTCAATAATGTAATATACACCGATCAGGCATAACATTATGACCATCTTCCGATTATATTGTGTTGGTCCCCCTTTTGTTGCAGCCCTGACCCGTGGAGACATGGACTCCACTAGACCCCTGAAGGTGCACTGTGGTATCTGACTCCAATATGTTAGAAGCAGATCCTTTAAGTCCTGTAAGTTGCGAGGTGGGGCCTCCATAGATCGGACTTGTTTGTTCAGCACATCCCACAGATGCTCAATTGGATTGAGATCTGGGGACTCTGTGGGCCAAGTCAACACCTAAAACTTGTGCTCCTCAAACATTTCCTGAACCATTTTTGCTTTGTGGCAGGGCACATTACCCTGCTGTAAGAGGCCACAGCCACCAGGAAAAACCGTTTCCATGAAAGGGTGTACATGGTCTGCAACAATGCTTAGGTAGGTAGTATATGTCAAAGTAACATCTACATGGATGGCAGGACCCAAGGTTTTCCAGCAGAACATCGCCCAAAGCATCACACTGCCTCCGCCGACTTGCCTTCTTCCCATAGCGCATCCTGGTGCCATGTGTTCCCCTGGTAAGCAATCCACGTGATGTAAAAGAAAATGTGATTCATCAGACCAGGCCACCTTCTTCCATTGCTCCGTGGTCCAGTTCTGATGCTCACGTGCCCGCTGTCGCCGCTTTTGGCGGTGGACTGGTCAGCATGGGCACCCTGACTGGTCTGCGGCTATGCAGACCCATACGCAACAAACTGTGATGCACTGTGCATTCTGACACCTTTCCATTAGAACCAGCATTAACTTCTTGAGCAATTTGAGCTGCAGTAGCTTGTCTGTTGGATCGGACCACACGGGCCAGCCTTCGCTCCCCACGTGCATCAATGAGCCTTGGCTGGCCATGACCCTGTTGCCGGTTCACCACTGTTCCTTCCTTAGAACACTTTTGATAGATATTGACCACTGCAGACCAGGAACACCTCAAAAGAGCTGCAGTTTTGGAGATGCTCTGATCCAGTCGTCTGGCCATCACAACTTGGCCCTTGTCAAACTCGCTCAAATCCTTACGCTTGCCCAATTTTCCTGCTTCTAACACATTAACATTGAGGACAAAATGTTCAATTGCTGCCTAATATTTCCCACCCGTTAACAGGTGCCGTGATGAAGAGATGATCCGTGTTATTCACTTCACCTGTCAGTGGTCATGATGCTATGCCTGATCTGTGTGTGTATACATAGGTAAATCTCCATCACCTGCTTTCAGATAGAGCGGCATTTAATGCACGGAGCCATAGTTCGCTGACAAGCCACGCAAAATCGCGTTCATAATCGAATGCGATTTATCAGCGATTATGAACACGATTTTGCGTGGCTTGTCAGCGAACTACGGCTCCGTGCATTAAATGCCGCTCCATCTGAAAGCAGGTGATGGAGATTTACAGCTAATCAAAGAACCGGCTTTACTGACGAGATGCGCATGACAATAGCATGCGATTAATCGTGCAGCCCTTATATTAAGAGTTCAGATGCAAAAGCCTCTAAGTCTCGCTTGAAATTTTCTTCTAAAATGAGCATTTTTTTATCAGACTCCTATGTGTAGGTTCAGAAATTTCACTTTAATGGGGTTCAGAAATGTCACTTTAATGGCAATGAATAGGTTCTTTTCTTTGCCATTAAAGTAAAATAACTGAACATAAACATAGGAGCCTGAGAAAAATGAAAATTTTAGAAGAAAATTTTAGACAGCACTTAGAGGCTTTTGCATCTGAACTCTTCATATATATATTGACTACTTTAGTAATTTCCATGAGAACAAATACAAATCTTAATGTTTAAGCATATAATGAAATTCCAGGGAATTGTGTGCTTCTAGTTTTATAGCAACAGTTTGGGCAGGACCGTTTTCTATTCTAACATGACAATGCCTCTGTGTATAAGGCAAGGTTAATTCAGTCAGTGTGGAAGAACTTGACTGGTCTGCAGAGAGCAAAGTCCTAATCCCTGCTGAACACCTCTGGTGTGACTTCAAATGCAGACCTTGTGCCAAAAACTCATCACCAAACAATGACTTGTACATACACTATATGGACAAAAGTATTGGGCCACCCTGTTCTTTAGAACAGAAAAATGCACTTCCAAAACTGTGGCAACAAAGATGGAAACATAATTCATGTATTTAAAAATTGTATTTCCATCTCTGCTGCAACAGTTTTGAAAGTGTCTAAAATGACTGTACCCATATATACAAGACAGTGGTGTTTGGTGATGAGTTTTTGGTCTGCATTTAAAGTCACACTAGAGGAGTTCAGCTGGGATCAGGACTTGGCTTTATGCAGATCAGTCAAGTTCTTCCACAATAACGGAATCAATAATTTCTTTTTGAACCTTGCCTTATACACCGAGGCATTGTCATGCTAGAATAGAAAAGGGTCCTGTCCAAACTGTTGCTATAAAATTAGAAGCACACAATTTCCTAGAATGTCATTATATGCTTTAACATTAAGATTTGTACTCATAGAAATTACTAAAGTAGTCAATCCTGTTCATTAGAAGGGGTGTCCCCTTATATAAAATGACAAACAGGTTAATTAGCTGTCATTTTAATTAGCTGTCACATTTTTATTTCATGGGTTTGTAAAAGATAAAGTATTATATTATTATTAAACATTTAAAATCTGTTTTCTTACATGGAAGAGAGTTTCTAGGAGATTGCCTTTGAAATTCTTTTGGTTCCCGAGAATCTGGAAATATGAATCTATTGTATTGCATTTAAACCTGTTAACAAATACAATGAAACAAAATACATTTCCAAGGAAAAATCAAATGACAGAAATCTCATGTAAAGATTTTTAGCGAAGAGAAAAAAAAAAAATTCATTTATAAAGTTTTATGATAAGCATTCAATGAAACACTCTCTAACACTGTGTGACACACACACACACAAAGACAAAAGAAAATGAAAAGAAACACATGAAAAACCTTTTGATAGTTTCCTCACTGAAGTTCGGCATATCACCTTTTGACAAGTCACTCTTCACAGACACAGAGCTGAACACACGTGAGCCTGATCTTTTCCTAATGAAAAAAATTACATTTTTTTGTGCAAATAGTAATTAAGTACAGTATAGTTGTGCATTTGTCCATCTATGACTGAGCATATAAGAAAGGACAAAGTTCATGTTTGGTTGAATGATCTATTTTCAGTTATGAATTTATGCCCCCTAGTGGCTACCTGTGTAATTGTATAACTGTTACAGAGTTCAACAAAATATTTCAAACATCACGTTTTATGATTTATTTTATTAGTCAGGTTTTTTCATACTCCATTGTGAAGAAATTAGCTGACACAATTTTATAATGCAACACATATGAAATACCTTTTAATAGATGCTTTTTTCTCACGGAAGTTTGGCATGCCACCTTTTGAATGGTCACTCTTCACAGACACAGAGCTGGACACATGTGAGCCTGATCTTACACTAATGACACACAGAAAAGAGAGAAACTACTTGTATCTGATATTGGCAAGAACGCTCTTTAGTCATTCAAAGAAACACACATTAATGGTTTAAAAGATAACATCATTCTTGTTTACTAGCTCACATTCATTTACCAGTTTCTTTAAGATGTCAAAGAAGAAAAAGGATCCGTACACAACAAGTACAGCAAAGGCTCTCCAGATCTCTACTGAAGCAAAAACATTTGGAGAGCCTTTGCCCTACTTGTGTGCAGATTTGAAAATGTGAAAATGTAAAATAATAATAGTAATAATAATAATAATAATAATAATATTTTAATTTTAGAAATTAATGTACATTTTTAACACTACTTTAGCACTGCAATATAACAACCCTCATATTACCCTGCCAAAAAAAAAAAAAAAAAAAAAACTACTGCTGCGAGGGCAATAAAGGTGCTGAGGGAGACTGTAAATCTGATTCAGATTGTAAATTATTGCCTTAATGATTTTAATTTTTTATTATCCATTGCCTTTTTTAATGTGTTTTTTTAGTCATTCATAGTATATTACCTCAATCAGTCAATTACAATCATTAATTGATAGTCCCAAAACATCTACAATCTAATACAACAATCTATCTGCTACCACTGGATACCATCCAATGCACATCCATGACATTTGTGTATCCAGCTTATGTACAATCTACTGCACCTTTGCATATTACTGTGTATGTATATATGTGTACATAATGTAGAATGTGTACATACGGTGTATAATGTGTATTGATAACCAAGTATGTCTAACAGTACACTGTGTGTACTGAGTATATGTATGTGTATATTGCACATTGTAATCTGTATAAGTCTGTAAGTAATGGTACTGTCTATATGTTAATTGTTTCTGCACTGTATGGAGCACGCTCTCAAGAATTTCACTCATCAAGGAACATGTGCTGTGATGATGTGACAATAAAAGTGATTTGATTTGATTGATTTGATCTACAGTCATGATAGAAGCACTGTATATTGTTTACATTTTAACCGTGACACTGTCTATAAAACCCTGTTTGCCATAAAAAAAAATGTTCTAAGAAAGATGTTTATTTTTGACCTGTATCTATATAAAACATGTAGTAAGTTCAAAACAGAAGTTTTGTAAATACAAAACAGGAAAAGAAAAAAAACAACTTCAGTCTTACCTCTGTTTCTCTAAGAAATTCATCTCAAGACAGAGAGTCCTTTCCTCACTCCTCTGGTACAGCAGCTAAACAAACTGGTTTGTGAAAACAATCAATCGTTTAGTATGACCTGAAGATGACAATATGTTACAGAGACTAATAAGATGGCAATTATTCAAGAAAAATTTAAGCGTAAAAAAAAAAAAAACAAAACCAAATATATTCTCATGTAGAATAAGTAAAACTTAAGTTCATATAATTTAATGAGTTTAAATGACATGTTCATTTGGAAATGGACATTATAAAGACTGATTAAACCTTTGAGTGGAAAAATTTAACCCAGTTTCTTATTGTTTGTATTGCAGT